>VXAY01004491.1:1621710-1645231 GCA_013399855.1 Oxyruncus cristatus
GGGGGGGGGAAAGCCTTTTGTATGTAAATAATGTGTTGGTTTCATGTAATGTTAAGTCTGGAAAGTGACTTTCAGCCATGTCATTTATTCCCATTATCATACTGTGAATGTTATAAAATTCTTCTCCATGAAGGTGGTTATAGAAAAATCTGGACATAGCACATACAAGACCCATTGTTTAGTCTTAATGTTTTAGTGTATTTACCTCTTTCAAACAATTAAGACTGAATTTTCAGCTATCTACTATTGAAATGTTACTTATATCTCAATGAACTCAAGATACTAAGAATGCAACATTGATTTTTACTGTAATTTTTATAGGATTTGTCTTTACTTTCTGCTGACCTCTTTAGTTTCTCTATGTGATTCCTGTTACTGTGTCATAAGGCTGTTTTTGTTCGCTGAGGGGATACTGGGTTTGAATCTTTACTTTTCGAATGAACTTAAGGAAGAAGAGCAAAGCCAAATATTTCTCTTAAAGATAAAAGCATACAAAAAAGTGCCACCCTTTTTAAAAGCTGCTTATGTATTATAAATAGGGCTATATTATTTTTCTGTGACTAAAAACCAGAAATTATTTGCGGTTTAGAAAATCAGAACCAAAATGGCTGGCAGATGCCTTTTTTCTGGGTCTTGATCACTGAGCATATTAACAAGTTACGGTATCACTTACTAAGGTATCTTAGACAAACCTTTACTGGAGAAAGAAGATGGAAGGGAGTCCTTGTACAGATGAAATTTCTGGAGAAAATATTAAATCTTAGAATTCCCTGCTGAATTCTCACAGTTTCCAAACCAGTATTTCCTCTCAGGGAAAAGACATGGGTAGTGGCACATACTTTTCAAATATGTAGCTGCAGCAATTTTAAGGTGAGAAAAAGAAGTGAGGACACTGGAGCCGTTCCTGCTACTCTGCATGCTGGGAACTCACTTCTGGAAGACTTGCACAAGGTTGGCTTAACGTAAGTGTTTTCATTATAAGCAAATGAATGGTCTGAGTCCCACTGGGGACTATGTATATTAAAATAAAGCACAGTTAAGCAGTCTGATAATGAACTGGAGTGTTCACTGTCTGGCAGGACTGAGCTTTACTAAGGACTACGAGTTTAAAACTTGGAAAAAGATGTTCAGCTGGGGTCAGTGACTTATCTCCTTTGTTGGTAGAAGTATCTTTATCAGGTTCACGGCGGAAAGGTGATTCTGGAGTTCTAAGCTGTAGTAGCAGCCAAAACTATTATTTGTTTGTTTGTTTGTTTCTACCAATCTGAAAACAAGATCAGTTGGAACCTTTGAAACTTTTATTTTTAATCCAAAGTTTAGTGATGTAATTGGTGCTTCTGCCTGCTTTCAGAGTACACACAATGCAGGGTCAAATGCTCAGGTGACACCAACAGTAAAGCCTCACAAATCTCCTGGTATTTTGCCCTCTTTCCTTCCTTTCTCCTGCACTCCTACCCCTTGCTAATAGTATCATGAGTTTGGAATGGTGGGAATGCATTGTGTGCAGAGAGCAGTGCAACCTGCCTTGTGAGTGGCAGAGTTCTAGATCAGCACTGGATTCAGATCTAATGATAGTTGACAGGAGGATGGTAAAGAGAGGGACAGGAAATTCTTTGGTACTCAGATCCTAAAAGGGAAACTTTATCTTATTCTGCTGTTATTGCCCTTCCCAAGACTAATTTACTCCACAAAGGTTCTTTGTTTAAATCACTCTTAAGTTAGTTGTGGTAGAATTGCTGGCATGCCTAAATTGCAGGATGGAATGTGGTGCTGTGGTGAGGAAATCTATTTCTTCTGGGTTTGCAGTTTTTAACTGAGACCACTTCCTTAAATTTTCAGTTAATGCATTTTAGTTCGGTTATACGTTATCATAGATTGTTTATATATGTTATTATTAAATTTAATAGGTGTTTTCAGTGCGAATAAATGGTAGATGGGTGCTCCTATTGTTAATGATGTATTGGACAGAGTGGCATTTGTAAGATCTGTATAGATGACAAAGGCATTTTAGGAGAAAAAATGTCTTTGACTAGACTTGTAAAGTGTATCTTTCCTGAAGTGAACCCAAAGTAGTTTCATTAAGGTAAAAAACAACAGGAGTTTCGTATTTTGGAAAAGTAATTTACACAGAATAAGAAACATGCCACATAAAAATAATTTCTCATCTCTCAAAAAACCAAGAAATGATCCTTGATATAAGTCAAAAAGTCTGTAACACTTCTGGGAGAATAGTCCAGGCAAAAGAAGATTATTGTGTACAGGACAAACCATAATAAAAACTGTCAGTTCTGTCAACCCTTCTGTCTAAGGTCTGTAGAGGATTAAAAGGATATTGAACATCGTGTAACAGCTGTCTCCTATGTGAAAGGGATCACTGTTGTGGTGAACATAAATGTACCCATTTAAAAAGCTCCATAAGGATAGGTGTGGCTGAGCCTCAAGTGGCTGGTTTGGCAGGTAAAGTGCTGCTTTCAAGGACTTGAAAGAGCACAGTCTGAGGTCTAAATAGGTAATATCAGCATTTTATCAACAAGTGTGTTTCTTGTGTGTCTTTTGCACTACCGAAATAATATGGGATTACCATCAAGTTTGGTATCATAAGCAACAAACTATATTTTGTTTCAATGATGTTGAGGAAATATTAATATGTCATGTGAAATTTAATCAGTGTTAACAGAGAAGTTGCAGATTTACTTTTAAGTACTTGTTTTTCTAGCTCTAAAAACTCTAAGGTTTAAATAAAAATATGTTGTTGACAACATAAAACCTTTCACTAGATGTAGTTTTTCTGGGAACAGTTTAATGAATTTTGAATGTTTATTAATAGTTTTGAAAACACAGCAATGTCATAATGCTTAATATGAAACAAGAAAAAGGGAATAATGCTTAGACTTAACATTGCTGTAAATCTGTAATATTTCAAGTTTTTGTATTTCAAATTACAAAACCAAAGTTTTTTGATTCTGAAGTGAATAGGACAAAATAGTCTACCTGACACAACCCTTACTTAGAAGGGGCAGGTTTGTTTGAAATATGAAAAATAGATAGCTATCCAGATTAGAGAATGGATTTCTTATGTTCTTCCTCTTCTTATAATAACATTGTTTTGGAAGCCAAAAACCTCTGAATATTGTAAAGCAATATATAACAAATGGATTGTAAAAACAAAACATAGATTTCAAGATACTGTAAATAAATTGCCCTAGTAAAACTCTGTGGAAGGGCTAGTCTCTGTGGGAGTGAAGGAGCTAGTGAAAGGTGTCTGGTGATGTTAAAATAAATCTATTTTTAGTAATGATACTGATTTAATATGAACTGCAAGTGACTAGTAGAAGTGGGTGCCATTTATTTGATTTGCTTATTTGCAGATTCTGTGAGAGTTTATGGGAAAGCATTTATTATATAAATATTATAATATACTATACATATTCTATATTAAAAAGTTTTGATTTCTGATATGTCAAAGGGACACTATTTTCTACTTTTAATCACTCTATGTACCAGCTTCATTCTGTAACATAAATTGGAGGAATACGATTACAGTAACAATATACATGCTATATAAAATGAAGTGGGTGAAAGGCAGCAGTCTTTTATGTTACACTGCAAAATGATAAATGAAAAATTCTGTAAATTCACTAAAATGACAGAAGGAATTTAGGAGCAAGGAGAATATAATTTCCCATGAGCTGCCTAGGAGCAGGCTGATCACCACAGTGCAGAGCCCAGAGTGGTACCTCTGCTCTGAGTACAGAGCACTACCTGGTCGTGCTCCCACTGCTCAGTGAGGGTGTAGGAGGAAATCCCACCAACCTACTTTTCTTCTGGTAGCCTGCATTTGCGTATGTCTGATCACAGACCAAGATAGCACTGCCCTGGGTATGCAAAAGAGATGTCATTAGGCAAGGACAGTTTTAGTGCAGAAATGGAGGTTCTGAAGGGCTGAGTGGTGGTTGGCAAAAAGTTAGAAGATGAACTGAAAAGTGACTGGGGCACACTCTCCTCCACCACTTTCATAGATACCTGATGGCAGACAGTGGGTCATTCTTTTTTATATGTTATCAATTTTGTCCATTAGAATAAAGTTATGATGAAAGATGATAAAAAGTTATAGGACCAAGAAGTAGAGAAGTTTCAGATAGGTGGAGAAAAAAAAAAACCTACAGAAAAAGGAAGACAGGCAAGCAGAAGCAAGAGGAGAGGAGAGTTCCTGCACTCAAAGGGGATTCAGAAGTAGATGAGAAAAGAATTATGGCTGTGTAGAGAGCCAAAGAAGAAAAGAGAAAGATGAGGCATTGATGAATAGAATGATTTGGAGTCTATGTCCATATGATTCACTACCTCTTAAGTGTCCAAAAATAACCTTGTCTGTAAGTGCCATTATTCTGCACTAGGGTAGGAGGTTTTTGTGTCTGAAGACTAACTTTCAACTCTGAGCATTTCTTCCTTTCAATAAAAAGCACCTCCCTTACACATACTGTAGCTGCCAGCAGCAATGTCATGTCTCTCTCTAATCCTGTAGAGTGTCTCTATTTAAAATTTGTCTGAACCTGCTGACAGAGTACTGCCATTTTTTGTGGGTCTGCAGAAGGCTTACAAGACTTCCAGGTGACTGAGGATGCAACAGTGATGATGTGAGAATCTTTCCTTCTTTCTTTAGACATGAACAAATATTGGCAATGTACATGTTTTCTTTCCTTCGATTCCTGTGCATTGCTAACAGGCCGGGAATTTCTTTTTCCAGTATTACAGATCCAGGACTGTGATATCTACTTGTCTGTCTTTTCTGTGTTTTGTACAGTTTCTGATGCCCTTTGTGTTCAGAGGTGTTTCTTGGTGATTCGATCTGTTTCTGCTGTAGTCCAAAATGATGTGTTCAGAGTCAGTTCTAATTTAAGGAGAAGAGAAAAACTTATGTGTAATGCTCTTTACTTCTG
This sequence comes from Oxyruncus cristatus, assembly GCA_013399855.1. Taxonomy (NCBI): domain Eukaryota; kingdom Metazoa; phylum Chordata; class Aves; order Passeriformes; family Cotingidae; genus Oxyruncus; species Oxyruncus cristatus. The sequence continues at coordinate 1,626,648 of VXAY01004491.1, forward strand.
CAACCAAAGGCAATGGGCATTTCACTTGGAAATGAATTAGATTTATTTGGAAATTACAGATTTGTTTCTTCCTGACATGCAGCTTTCTTACTTCACTGTTTAGCATCCCCAGCTCAGGGTTTAGATGGTGGTGCAAGAGACTTGGAACCAAGAAGAGTCTTGACATTGAAGTTGTGTCTTCTGTTCAAACTGGCCTCCTCTTCACTGGGTGGAATTAGCTCTGCCATTCTCTTAAAATTAATTGACCAAAACCTCAAGACATACATACAGAACATCATTATGAGACCTGTGTGAAACTATAATGGGTGTGTCTGGGCTATTTCTCTGAGTAGCGGATAAAGTTTTAGAAATTTCTGCAAATAGTAGAGCTGGAAGCCTCTTTTCAAAATGACTGGTTTATGTCCTGCAGAAACCCACCTAAGTGGATTAGGATTCAGTGTGCTTCTAAACTTCTGCCAGCGGTAACCATAAAGGTTATTTGACCTGTTTTGTCATACATGAAAATTTGGTAGGTTATCAGCAGCAATTCGTTGTGGAATATTACTCTGGATTATCTGTTTCACCGCTGGCCTTTCGGCGTACATGTGATTGCACTTCAGGGAATGTTATTGCCTGTTATACAGACAATTGTTCACTGCAATTTTAGGTAACAATATAACTAAATCGCCCTTCTTTGTTTAGAAGCAGAAGTGTGTTAAGAGCTGGTCTAGACCTAGAAATGAGACTGTTGGTCAGATATTATAACTTTAAAGTAAAATACTGGTTAATATTTAAAAACTAAACAATGAAAACTATTAACTGAAAATTAATCTTGTCTATGGCTTCCTTTTCTCTTTACAGTGCAAAGACTATGGTGTTCCCTTTTATATGGAAATCAATATGCATATGAAGTGAATCTGGTGACTTTTAAGATTCAACACAGCCTATGTATTTCTAAAGGAGATGCTATTCCATGAACAAAGAGGGGGAAATTTCATAATATAGGGTGTTTTCAGATTAGGATTTTTCCATATTTTTACTAAGAAATACTGAGATATATATTCAGAGCATAGGTCCATAGTCCAGAATGTTGTTTATCCGGGTGTTTTTTTAGTAGTGAGCATGTAACTCTAAATTTAATTTGGTAGGAGCTAACAGGTGAATTATAGACATTTAATCTAACTTTCTAATTAGTTGTTTATGTTATTTTGAACCAAAATCGTAGTAATAAAATAAACTTGTAAAATGAAAGATGGGATTTCATAGAGTGGGAGAACAGTTAGAGAAGAAGGAAAGAAGTGTGGTACTTAATGTTTCTTCATATGGGAATATGCATGTGGATTTGAAGCTCATGATAATGCTGGTGTATTCCCTTAAGCATGGTATTTTGCCTGTGATTTTTGAAAGGATCAATCACTTGCAGCAATTTATGTAATAACTTTCTGGTGAGTGACTCTACTACTTTATTTATGCTTTTTGCCTGGTTCACCAGAATGCAATACCTTTGCTCCTTTGTACAGTAAATGCACTCTGTAATATCTTTTATGATATGGTCAAAGGATAATTTATTGTCAGATAGAAAAATAGGTCAACACTAATGTCACTTGATGATCAACCCCCCAAGTTTAATAAAACACCACACCAGCACGTATTCAGCACAGTGCTTGATGTTTTATTAGGACTACAGCACCTTACAGTACCTAGCTATAGCAGGAGTGTAATTACTGAGCTGTCAGGGTGATAAGTGGGATTAATGGCAGCCTGGTGCACTTTAGTCTGCAGAGTGCTTGGAAGATGGTATTATTATAAGAGAAAGTCTGTACTGGTATATTCATGGCACCCTCCCCTCCTCCCCAAAGCTCACGTGCAAGATTGCGTTACCCACCCCCTCTGTCCCCCCCAGTAGCTGACATTTTCAACAACTGTTATTTTGTGAACCAGCTAAAAAATCAGAAGAGAAATAATTTGGTAAAGATTCTTGCTAGCCACAACGGGTAATCTGTACACAGCTTATCCTGCCAGGTGCCATTCTAGTCAATTTTGACGTGAGATTGTACTATATATAATCCACAGACCGTGTTTTACGTTCAGTGCACTTGTTTTGGTCTTGGATATAGGACTGTTGTTTTTGAAAGAAAACCACATTGAGGAAAGTGAAGAGTAAAAAGTCATAATGGAACTGTTGCCTTCTTTAATGGCGTGATTTTTGACTTCTGTTATTTCCATACTGCCTACACAGGCAAACTGCTCATCTGAGCCCTCATAACGGTGCTATTTTCTCTAGCACATCTCCTTTTTTGCTGGCTTCTGGTACTAGAGCTTTGTTTTCTTTCAATCTACTTAGAATGCTAAAAACACCCTCTTGACTCAGTGTTCTGGCCACAGCCTTTTGAGGTCCCTGCTGTCCTGCCTTTGTTAAGGCATTTATAGCATGTACCTGTCAGTGGGTCGTGCTGGGCAGAGCTAGTCCTGCTGATGCTTTCCTGACATCCTGACTGGTTGAACTAGTAACCCACTATGGCGTTGAACCTGGATTTGGCTTTTTCAGGTTTCCCATCTTTTGCAGCCTATGGGACCTGTTTTCTTTAAATATATCCTCTGGGGCCTTTTCTGTATGTGTAGCCTTGTGAGAAAACCCAAACAGCCCCTACCACATGCGCCTTCAAATTTTTCTGGTGCCATAGTGTTTGCAATACCCAGCTAGATGATAACAAATAATAAGATGAAAGGTTAATTAATCTTTTACTTAACTAACTTTGCCTTCTTTCTTATTCCACCCTTAATTGAAAAAAATGACAACAAAAAAAATAAGCCCCCAATACACATGTGGTTGACAGAGTCAGGCCAGTGTTTCAGTGCAGGTATTTCAGTCATTTCTTTCCTTTTAATGTGCTCTTCGTTTCTTTGTGCCTGTAGTCCATTGACCTCTTGAGCTTTTCTGTGTTTGAAAATACTCTTTCTCAGCCAGTTCCAGCGTGTTATTACCCATCACTGAATAACAATAATTAAGGTAGGACTTGTGGAACTTATGTAAGTAGTTGGGCTCAAATAATAAGTAAAAACCAAATTGTATTTCATTTTCCATAGATTGTTAAACCCACAGTTAGCATAAATTCTGTATGTTAGTAAAGCAATATTGAGAGAGCATCTGAAATAACTTAATGAATTATAAGTAGTAAGGCATTTGACCAATGATAATCATTGATCTGTAAAACCAAAACTATGTATAAATACCTTTGTATTTAATAAAGAACAATTTTACTTCTGCAGCTGACTTTTACCTTTTTGTGGTAGGTTTGCTTACTGCAAATTGTGTAGACTACCCTGGGGGCTTAATCCTTAGATGGGATCTGTGCAAGCAACCAGATCAGTACATCCTCATGGATGACTATGCAGAAACAATCAATCTTTATTATTTAGTATGTTTCAATATGCAGTTACATTTTGTCATTAGAAATTACAAGAAGAGTGTCTTAGGGATTTTGGTTGGGAGTATGCATAAGACTACTGAAATGTTTTCAGAGATCATAGACTTGCCACAGTAAAATCATAGAAAAGTGACTTGAAAATTTATCAGCTATTCTTATTCTTCGGACGTATAGTAAAAAGTAATTACTTCTTCTGTGGAAATACTGTTGGGTTTTTTATGTTTGATTGTCCAACATTCAGAATTTAATCCACAATGACACTTCCAGAACTTCATTAATAAATTCAGATTCACAACACAAATGTTTTTCAGATAGAAAAATGAAATAGTCAGAAGTTTAGCAATCCTGGATTCCAGGGGAAAAAACTTATCTCTGTGTAGTTTGTTTCCTAATACTTAGACATGTATTGTTCATATGTTTATAATGGCATCCTCTGACTTCCTATGTAAAGTGCAGTCAACAGAATATAACTAACCTGTGTTGATGGAAGTCAATAATGATCATGTAGTGCTTTGAGGCTTTAAATAGAAATTTTATGAAAATGTTCTGTTTTATTCCCTTGTGGCTTTTCTTCCAGCATGGTAACTTGAATACCTTGTGTTATTGGCTGCATTTGTATTCCACGTCTCCTTGACATGTTTTCTTTTATTCCTGTAGATGCTTAAAGTGTGCAGATGCCCCCTGTCAGAAGAGTTGCCCAACTAATCTGGACATCAAGTCATTCATCACTAGTATTGCAAACAAGGTAAAGTCAGGCTTGCAGTAGTACATGGAGGGAGAAAACAGCAGTTACTTGCAGTTCTGTGGGTGAGATTGCATTTCAAGGTTTATCTTTGTGAAGTCTTCAAAAAAAATGTTTAGAACAGATGTTTTAAAGTTTGAGTCAGCTTATTTTTAATTATTTTTACTTCTGTTCTGTGCCTGTGTAGTGCAGATCTATTTCATGTCACTTTTTGTATAAAGTTTTTGGTTTTGATGGTTTTCAAATACAGTGGTATTCAAAACCCTGAGCATTATAATGTCATTATTTAATCTTTCTACTACCTGAGGTATTACAGTTACAAACCTTTTCTTTTGTTAAAGGTGGGGGTTTTGGGATAGTTTATTTAACTTTTTTAAGAAGTGATTGTAGTTTAAATTTCAGGCAGAAATTTGGTATGGAGATGGTCATCTCAAAGAATGTTTGCTTGTATTTTATAGTAAGAGGCTCTGGTTAATGCAAATGTAGTCGCTCACTAGGGCTATTAATAACATACTACAGGAATAAATGGAACTCCCTCTTTGGAGGTACTGTACTTTTTCCTTTCTTAATAGGCTGCTATACTGTGATCATAATGAAATCTTAAAAACATTATTCTGAATTGTGGTTTGCAAGTGACTTTTAATGGTCAGAAATAAATAAAGATTACTGCAAAGTTGATGTGACAAGATTAATTAGACTGTCTGGGATAGCCTAAAGATGACTGGATATTGATTGCCTTTTAAAGGCATACCTTTTAAAACTTACGAAACATCTGTGGAATCATTAGCTGCCGTATGATTTATTTCTCTGCATGAGCCCAACTAGACTCATAATCTACTGAGGGTGCTACAAAGATTTTCTGTCTGCCTTTTATGCTCTAACATGTCTCACTCTTGGATGCAACTGAAAGGACCAACACAGGTAAAGCTGGAGTGAAATTGGTGGGCAACAGCAGCATTTCACGTGCAAGTGAACAGCTACGTTGATTTTACTATACTGTGTGTGAAACCAGTAAATTCTGCACCTTGACAAGAAACATTAGCATAAGAGCAGATATTAAAATGTGTGTATCAATTATAATGTGCTGTGATTTGCAGTAATTGGTATTATGCCCAATATATCCATATAGACAGTTTTCTTATCTAGTCTACACCCTGTCACTGCTGCATTTATTTTCATGAATGAGGCATCTGTTGGCGACCATTAGTACAGTTAGTGGCACATTGCTGCTTATCACCTCTTCAGGCATTGTGAAACAGGCAAACTGAGCACAGGAGGTACAAGGCAGTAATGAAACTGCTACTCTCCATCTCATCATTGTGCTGTAGTTTGTTTAGGAAACCTAAAGCAAATTTTATGGAAGTATTTTACCAGGATGGTCTTTTTAAGGATTAGTTATGCAACTGCTTTGAGTAAGATAGGGTGATATGTTGTTGAGGAAAGAAAAAGGGCCTGATTATCAAAACATAAAGCTGGAAATAAGCTACCAGGGAAGATGGATTGAAGACTGCAACTGAAGGTGTCAGAGAAAGAATTAACACCAGCAACATCCTGGTACAATAATTTTAGACTCTGACTACCTCTGCTATGTGATGCCCCTTTGTGACTTGAAAGAAAGGATAAGTCATTTTAACAACTGATTTGTTCTGAATTCTGTGGTTCCATTACAGAGCAGAGAATATCAAGGTGGTGTGACTGCAGAGCTTTGAGAGTTGTGGTTTGGCAAAGGCATACTGAAATGATAATAGTAAACTGCCTCAAAGGTTTGAAGTAAAGTCTCTGCCCTGCCAAAGCCAATGGGTACAGTCTTACTGATTTTAATAGTGCCAAAATTAGTGCCATGTCAGATGGTCAGTGAGGTGGATCAACCCTATAAAGTTTGGACTGTTTGGTGATGACTTTTAAATCCTCTTGGAAGCTGCAGGTGCTAGATATGACACTGGTTCTGCCCTGAGCAGGTGACCTGATCACTTCGTGTTTTATCAGAAAATCCTGCTGTAGAAAATAATTTAAATGTACTACTTTTCTCTCAGGAGATTTAGCACTTTTTTTTGGTGGAAAAATCAAAGTATCTTAGATTACTGAAATGTAACTATAGCATGTCTTTTTGGACCCTATCCATATCTATAAATAGCTTCTGTATCCACTCTGAAACTAGTTTTTATAAAAGGTATGCAACAGCTTTTGGTAATTGCTTTTACCTCATGTTGATGTCTGGAAATTGTGTAGACAGAAGGAAACATTCAAACATAAGAAGTTTTAAAAACTTATACTTGGTTTCTACTGTTCAAGATGATAGGGTGGAAAATTGCATGCCTAAAATCAGTGCTGCTTCTGTGAAATCAAGCTTCAAGTGTGAGTTTACATACAGTCTTACCCTCTGCTTTCTCGCCTTACCCTGTTGGAAGGAATCTTATATCGCAGCATGGTTGTGGAAGCATTTCTCTGCGACAGCTCTAATGCTGACTTTAAAAACAACCAACCAGAAAACCAAACCAAAAAACCAAACCCACCCAAAATTAGAAGTGAGTAAAACCCACACTGGGATATGCTTAGCAAGTAGCTAAATTCGTGGACTGAGAAACAAGACTAGGAAGTCCTGCGTGCTCTCGGCAAGGGTGAGAGAGGGGTACCAGAGGTCGAGGTGAGTCGTGACTGTGTGAGAGCCCTCTGCCATGGCTGCTCCTGTGGTGTCCTCTTCCCTCTTTCGTTCTGCTGCTGTGGTAGTACCTGCACCATACACTTTTAGAGCAGATAGAAAACAAGAATAGTGTGCTTTTGAACATTAAAACTTGTAATGTGTAATTTTGAAAGTTTTTAATAGAACTAGTAACTTTTCACTTTATTATGCATTTTGCTAAACTTCTATTGAAATAATCACTTGGATATCATTCAGCAGCCTGAATATTCAGCTTGAAGAATATTTCTGTATTACTGTCACTGAAGTATTTCCTTAATATGATCAAGGATATTTTACATGTCCTTGAAGATACTTTTCAAAATGATAAATCTGTTTTTGCTGTTTTCATCTTGTCAGTAAACTTCCTTTTTTAATCCAAAAGCTTATAAATATATATGGTAACTTCTAGAAAATTAAATAGGCAAAGCACAGAACATTCAAGTGTTGGAGGTCAATAAATTCAGGAAATTGGGGTGTGTTTTCTAGACTTATTGAAGTCCCTGTCCTGCTTCTGAATCTCTCTTTATCACTTGAGATACTCACTTCAACTAGCTATGCTTCCACTTGTTTAGAGGAGATTCTGTTCAATAAATTCCTTGTCCTTATCCTTGTGTAAGCAGTGTTGCATGCAGGTATTTATTTAAACATGATTCATTATTAATATAGAGTATTTAGACAGTAACGTACTGAAAATGAATTACGTTGTGAAGTATTTAAGAGCTCTATTGTATGCAGTTTGTTTTGTTGGAAAACGACTATAGCAATCATAAAAGGTCAGGGATTCTTGTTCACTTAAGCCTGAGGCTTTTTAGATATTTACAGGCCATGTACAGTGTAGCTGTTCTGGCTGTTCTGCCATTAGGCCTGAGCTCAGGAGTAGAAGAGGGACAGGGGAGGAGGGTCGTTTCTGCTTTGAGAGTGTAATTGAATTGCCAGACTCAATGAGCCTTGAGCCTCTTTGAGAAAAAGGATGTCACTTATGCTGTATTGTGTTAGCTGCTGTGACTCAGTAGAGTATAGGCCACAACTTCCTTTCTCTTTTCCCATACAAACTGTATTACAACTCCACTTTATAAAGGTACAATCTATTCTATTGTGTCTTCCCAGTTCATGTGTCTCAGTTCATACAGACTGCAATTGTGTCTCTCAGAGACCAAATTATATCTCTCAGAGACTTAAAATTCACCATGCATGCATCACTGCTTTTCTGATATCTAAATATAAGAAAATGGCAAAATATTCTGACTTCCAGCTGTCCTCTCTTTAAATATGGTCATCACATTGCAAAATGTATATTCTTTGTTTTATAATGCACAAGTGCTGTCTTAGTTGTTTATTTCTTTAGAAAGAAAAAAAAAACAAACCCAAAAACAAAAGAAACACCAGAAAAACCCCAAACATGTTCAGCTGCTGCAGGAGAAAGCTTTGCCCCCTAGCCCTGAATGAGTACCAGGAGTGATTTTAGGATTTTATGTCCTGCTTTCCCTGTGTTGATATGTCAAAGGAAAAAGGAATTGGTAAAATGGAGCTGTAGCAGTTGTCATCCTTTGGGACTGGCACAAGGAAATGTTTTACAGCAGCAGAAAATCCTAGTTTCCCGGAAGCATCTTTCAGCCTGAACACTTGAAGGCTGTCCAGCTTTTCTCCTGTTCAGCAAAACCATGTGCCAGAGAAACTGCCCTTTAGAAAGCAACTGTTCCTCACGTGCTAACCTTTGAACTGTTCAGTGAGAGAGTCTTGAAGCATTTTGTCATCAGACACCTTTATGGTTGAGTAGTTGCATTGAAAAACAACTCTTGGTGGGGATATTAACTTTTGTTACATAGCACAAGCATAAGGTGTGAGTGACTCAGCCTTTACAGTCTGAGTCTATAATGAAAAATTGGGGGTGCAGAAGTATCTTTTGTGTTATCGGTACTCAAAGAACACACTTTATTGCTGTAGCCCTCTGTTACCAGCTCTCATATTTTTATCTCAAGCCTTGCAGTATTACAGTGATTCCTGACATTGACTCATCAGTTTTCTCCTAGTTCAGAAAGACTCCCAAACCAAATTAAAAACTCACATCAGAAAACATACAAACAAACTCAAAACACAACCCAACCCCCCAAATCAACAAAGCTATGCTGCCCGCTGGATAAAAGGTAAAAAGGTTGTCCCTGTGCTGTGCAGAACACTTGAAATGAGTGTCAGGAACAGTAAAGAGAAACTTGTGGAACACAAGGGTAAGTTTTAGGATTTCAGAGAAATCTTTAGGTTTAAATGAAACCAGAGGAAATTGTTGGGGGATTTTTAAGAGAGAAATTCTGTTTTTCAAAGGAGAAATGAGAGAACAAACTGGAAAATTAGAGATGGATGCCAAGGGATAAAGGTGAATGAGAAGTTTGGGAGATTGAAGGAGTAAAGAAAAACATGTTTGTGGTAATATACTGGAAATGAGAAAGAAGGAAAAGTGGGTAGACAGAGGAAGACAAGATACAAAAAGTTGTGGAATCACTAAGAGAAAATGAATGCAGAAAAGATTGCCAGAGAAAGGGTGTTGAGAGACATAGGATTATGACAGGTGAGAGAAACAGAATGATGTTTTTCCCATGCCAGAGGAATTCTGAGTAAATTAACAAGGGACATCTATATGCCATTGCAAAGACTGTAGAAAACCGTGAGTCACAGTTCATATGTAAAATACTGTAAGTGGAATACTGTTGGTACAATGAAGAACTGTGGAAGTCAGCTGCTAGATGAGTGGTAATAATGATATACAGATAAATGAAAATTATCACAATTAATCTTTTAAGTACTACTTTGAGGGCCTAGGTTCTTGAAAGTGCTGTTTTATTCAGTTTTCTCTGTTAATCTTTGTATATTTCAGGTCACTAAATAAAATAGTAAGGGGAAAAAAAAACATTTAAAAGAAAAAGTAGGGATGGTGTTAAATTGATGCACATGAAGCAGTGACTTTTCTTGAGATGTCTGTTTGTACTTAGTGTAATGGAATGGCTGACAGCTGGTTTCAGTTGCCATAGTGTAATTATGTAGAATAGACTTTTGCGATGACACTATGTCAATTAAGGAATCTCTCACATTCTAGACTACAAAGGACAAAATGACAGTACAAGATATTTCTTCCGTTCTTTTTCATAAAAAGATAGTGACACTGTGTGAAATTACAGTCCTGTTATGATGACACAAGTCAAATGATGTGAAAGATTTCTGGATTGATTAAAAATCATCAGCATTATAATATAGAATATGTATGATTTGATAAGTTGCTGTTGTGTTTTGTTCATTCTTCTTGGGAAGATATTTGGGGGGGCTGTGACAGACTGAGGGTGTTTCTTGTTATATTTGAACTGGTGTGTGTCAGTGTGAAAAATGCTACTTATATAACAACGTACTCTAAATAGTAACTCTTCGGTCTGTGGAAATATTTTAATCTTGAGTAAATTTTAAAGCCATCACAGAACATGAACTAAGGTAGGAGGCAGTTATACTTTCCTGTATATTTTTCTGTGTCTTCCATTTTTTAAACTAAATCCAGATGAAAAAGAAATTGTTACTTTTTTTCTTCTTTCCTATTGAAGTATCCATGCTGTCCCCAAATTCTGATAAAGTCAGTGTTTTTATTTTTATTACATAAAGCGTAATAATGCATATTCTTCATTGTTTTTGTGAAAAATGCAATATCAAAACACCCTGATGCATGATGAATTTATATAAAAAGCTCTTGAATTGAATTGAAAGAAAGGATGCTATAAGCATTTCCTGATAATAAATGCAGTTTCTTCTGGTCTCTTAGTATTGATCGTATGTTTTTTAATAGGATTTTTTCAAGTAAAAACCAGTCTAATTTGCATGCAAATTATATAATGCTTCTAAATGATACATGTGGAGATCCTCTTCTGCCTGTTTTCCTGTGATTATTGATATCTGTTTAAGGCTTCTTTTTGTTCTCTGTGTTAGCAGTGTAGTATTTATTGACATTTTGATGTAGGAAACCACAAAACATCCAATTAGATTAATTAATTTCTACGGAAGTGCATAGGAAAAAAATTCTATGAACAAAGGCAGGAGCAGACATTTATCTCATTAAAAAATTCAGAAACATTCCAGTTTTAGACGTGCTTCCTCAGTGACGTCTGTAAGGAACTAGCCAACTGAGTCATCTTACTATTTCAGCGTCTACAAAAATTACTCCAGACTGCCAAGGTAGCTTGCATTACTCCATGCCCTGAAGTAACTTTGTCATTTTAATGAAGCCAGCCTCCCTTTAATTCTCATCCTTTCTCATGTACAACATGTGGTGTGTAGTTACCAGCATGCCAGGTCTGCATTTCGTGTCTATTTTGTGTGCAGCCTACTACAGCCTGATTATGTGAAATGATAAATTTTTTTTTTTATATGAACATTCTATGAATATTCTACTTTTAATGTCACTGATAAATGTAATGAATATTAATACATGTTTTCAGCTTAAAAAATAAAGCTACATAAGCACAATGTGTTTGTGTAACTAAAAATTTAAGACACTATACACATGCTACAAACTCTCATTTATTACTGTAGTAACAGAATGGTTTGCAGTTTTGTGACACAGTTTGTATAACACTACTCAGTGTAACTTACTAGACTATTTATCTGCCAGTTTTTTGTCAACTATGGTAAAACATTTTTCTAATTATGTTTTATATGTTGGATAATAAATCAACACAGTAAAGGAAGGATAAATGATTAAATAGAATGGAAGAACAAAGAGATGAAGCAACTCAGAGCTGGGCACCTGAAGCCCTGCCCACAGCCCAGTCTCCATGCTACACTGTGCCTGGATATCAGGAAGTTTACTCTCAAGGCACTGCACAGTCATGGTAGCAGCACGTGGCAATATCCTTTCGCTGGTAGTGACCAGTACCAGTGGCAAAGGGAACAGTGGTTACACTGGTTTTCAGGAAGGTAGAAGAGGAAAATGAGGGAACTGCAGCTCTTCTGAGAGAATGTTGTAAGTTTACCCATGATACAATTGGCGCAGGGTGGCCAGTTGTTGGCAGACCAGGAAACCAAGTCTGTGCTGAACCTGTACTTCCCTTTGGTCTTTAGAGGTGCTGACTTCAGCACAGTTGAAACAAACTAGTGAATGAGTGCAGAAGACTTGCCTTGCTGCTCCCAAATGTGAATGTCTTTTAATTTATCTTTAAAAATTATTTCAGGTGTTAAGACTAGAAGATACATACTGTTTGATAGAGTTTATTTATTGTCTTAATATTTAGCATGGCAACATGTACTGTATACTTTTTGATACTCTTATTTAAAGGGGGTGCAGTTCTTTTTTTCTCAGGTGCTACAACTACTACTGGCAGCTACAGCAACTCATGATCATGACAGCAACATCTTGAAACTTCCCAGGTCGGGTCCCCACCTTCATGTACTCCATCATGTTTTCCCAAAAGTATGAGTTCAGCAGAAGCTGGACTTACCCCAGTTGGGACTTCAGTTCCAGCCTCCTTCTTACCAAACTCTGGCATGCTGTTCTGAGACAGATTTCCTTAGATATCCCCTTAACAAACCATGGTCTTGATTGTATACCCACAGTGACCCTGGTCCTGTCTCTCAAAAGCCATTCGTGCTTTGACATACCCAATCTTTCTGTAGCATAGCTGTGCTCGAAGTTTGGTTTGAGCTTGCAAAATAAGTAAAATGTGCCAGCTGTGTTGTCATTGCTTGTACTGGCACAGCTCAAGAGTGAGAATGTACTTTACGGATATGTAGGAGAATTAATTTTAAAAAAGGAATATTTAATAGCTTTGCATTCTAGGTGTAATAACTAGATGTGCATATTAATTTTAATCAACAAGCTGAAAAATGTAGACAATCCTGAATGAAGTTGCTTGAATAGAAATGCACCTTGTTGTAACTGTTTCCATTGAATATAATAATAATCCTGGAGAACCCAGGAAGAGAAACTATAACTCTAACATGTGTGAAATATAAAACTGAACAGAAGTTCTTTGAAAACCATTTTGCCTTTGAGGTAGTGAGGAGAATCACCAGTGCTAGTTTGTATTTATTCCTTCAGAGTGGAAAGAAGGAATGGCTAGATGTAATTGCTTAGAAACAGACAACAAGTGCCACTTAAGATGCTGCAGGATATCTAGGCTGGTCTCTCAGTGCTGCTTAGGAAAGACATGGGTCTCTTGCATTGGCTGTCACTTCTGCTGTCTGCAAAGTTATGTGTCAGTGACATCTCCAATATAACTGGACTTCTGTGTTCTGCTGCCAGATTGAGTTTACAGTGTCTTTACTGGCTGTCTTTAGCAGCTCTAACAATCTCTGACACATCAAAACTGTATAATTCTTCTGGAAGAGCAAAAATATTTGCTAATATGTACAATTTTCATTTAACTAATGCTCCTTTGCATTGGAAAAAATAAGAATTTGGGATAATAGAGTGCCTTACCAGTCACCACAGGCAAAATGATTGAAGGTTCTCCCTGAACAGTTGCATAAAGGGGTTGCCTGTTCAACCAGGATTAGAATTTCAAAGAGGTGTAATAGTGTCTAAGAAAAGCCCAAGGAAGTACACCTCGGTAGCTGGTTTGTGTTTCCGGGTGATGGGCAGGGGCTCGTGCTATGCCATAGACCAGCATCTGTAAGCGCAAAGTCCAGTTACAGCTACTTCTTGAACACTGGCATTTTCTTGGTAATCTCTGTATGTGTCTGTAGCATCTGGTTTGACTTTAGAGAATTTTATACTTAGTCTTTTAATATGCCTGTAGTGAATTTGAATAGACCTGTAGTAATTTGTTGGTTATATCGTCAGATCTCGACATGGCTCTTTTTATTCATAAGTGGATTCTTGCTCTGTGTGGCAAAGCAGTTGCTTTGAATAAACACTTCTGTGTACATTAACCTACTTGACAGAAAGTCACAGGCATTGCACAGGATCTGCTGTGACCAAATACTTCATGTTGCTTGAACACTGTCTTCTCTCTACTCTGAATCAGCTGTCCTGAAACAGAGAGGTGAAGATACTTGTTGTAGAAAACAGTTGTTAGTGATGATCATTGAAGATTGGCATATAGAAAAGGTGGTGGAAGAGGAAAGAGACACCTTGTTTTTCAATGTCTCAGTTATTTCTAATTTGGAGAAAGCTGGAATGAAATCCCAGCATTAATTTCTCACTGAAGAAACTTTTGTGGAACCTCAGTCATATACTGATTGTAAGGGATACTGTATTGTCTTCTGGTTTTTAAAGGAAACTCTAGCATAAACCCCTTTTCAGGGACTTCCCTTGGTGGACTTCTAGAGAGTGGGAAGAGTGGTAAAATGAAGAACTAAACTATACAATTAACTGAACTTCTATATTGGCTATACAGAAGAAAAGATAGTATGTAAACAGTTTGCTTTAATTACACCATAATTTTACTTAATGTAAATGTAATGTACATTGGTAGTTCTCACCCTGTAAATGAGACTTCTGGTCACTCCTGGCATTTTCTCTGATTCTCCCTCTTACAAGAATTATCCAACTGAAAAACTCACCAGGGGTTCTTTTCTCATGGCATCAGACACTGGGTACTTGCTAATGCCCATTCCTTACAGTTTTATTATGGAAAGAAATTTTTCTAGTTCTCTTTTCTGAAGAAGTGCACTGAATATTGAGAATCTTTGAAGCTGTGAATTGTACATAACATCTTTAATCAGTTCCCTGGCTTGCTATTTAGGGAAAAAGGAAAATAAGTGTTTTCAGTATGTGGTTGAGGATAAGGAGTCCAAAAACGAATTCGGTAGTGTAACATCTACGGGCAACTCCATGAGAAGTGTTGTCCTACCTAATATGTCTGGGAAAATTGGCACTACTGCCCTGGTGTAAAGGATAGGCATATCGGCAGAGATGGTGTGCACAGATGTGTAAAATAAGCTTTTTGTTTTCTGTGTCATAAAGAACTGATAATGTAACTTGCACTGTCTGGTCTAACAAGGATTGCAACTCACAGACCAGCATCTGTAAGCAAAAAGTCCAGTTACAGCTACAAATACGTTTCTTGAATGTTGGCATTTTTTTTGGTAATCTCTATATGTGTCTGTAGCATCTGGTTTGACTTTAGAGAATTTTATACTTAGTCTTTTAATATGCCTGTAGTCAATTTGAACCTCCCAAACCAACTGGGCTACTGCCCAATTGACCTAGGAATGGAGAAAGCATTTTCAAGTACATAATGCAGACATCTTTGTTTTTTAGCTTGCAAAATAGTTAAAAGCATCTTCAGTGTGAATAGGTTGTAGGATTTTTAGTGGCTTGACAAATCTACCTTCAAAAACTAAGTTTATCTTTGCAAAATCCGCAGTTTGTTGACTTTCTTCTCAGTGTCTTTGACCTAATGCTGTATAACGTGTGGATACATTTAAGTAATGTCTGTGTTATTTAATATATATATGTGTTTATTATTCTACTAGAAAGTTATTATCTCTTGAATGTTTGAATTTTTGCTTCCTTGGTATGTGACTATCTCTTTTTTAATTATTTCTTCTTTTCTCTTTTTCCTTCAGAACTATTATGGAGCTGCCAAAATGATTCTTTCTGACAATCCACTTGGCCTGACGTGTGGAATGGTGTGTCCAACATCAGATCTCTGTGTTGGTGGCTGCAATTTGTATGCCACTGAGGAGGGACCAATTAATATTGGTGGATTGCAGCAGTTTGCTACTGAGGTAGGTAGGACTTGTCTTAAATTCTTTGTATGTACCGTTGAGTATTGCCTAAGTGGTTGCCTTTGTTAATGAATTGCTTTAAAAAAAAATTGATACTAATAAAATAAAGGTGTAGGAAGTTAGAATAATTATCCTTTTTCTTACAGCACATTCAAAAGCTTAGAAACACTTTCATAATGCAGTACATTATAGGAACACAAGGAACATTATTTGTGAACAAGATGATTCTTTAGAAATGCTAGTAGTTGAGACAGTTTCTTTTATAGTGGAAGATTTATCTATGCCAGGTGAAATGGTGAATGTTACTCAAGTAAGCTGCATGGGGGAAAAGATCAAGTGCACCTGCATCTGTAACTGCATATTAAGGACATGTAGAACTGTTCTGGGCATAGGGTAGATCCTATAGCAGAATTAATGTCCATTTTTACTGGCTTAGAGACAGAGGATAAGCTTCAGATGAATTCATCTTTTTATTGTCCTGTTTTGCCAAAACTACGTAAGTGTGATTTCAGGTTGACCTAAAATACGTGTTCATCTGCATCTGTTTGGATAGATAGAGGTGCATACACGTGTTTGTGTCAATTTATTAGTTCATAAGGGTAGCTATATGTTTGGGCTACTGAAGCAAGGGTTGTTACTTGCCACTTCATGTTAGGAAGTCTTCTCAGGAGTTTCTGTTGAGGTTCTTGTGTGTTGTTTGTAATTATGTAGTTTCAAGGCTCCAGTTTCCATCTGAAGAAAGACAGAGGCAACTCCTCATTTGTTAACCCATTCGGAGGGCATGGAGGATTTGTACCAAACTCATGGTCTCAGCTGGGACCTCACCTGATCTATCTTTAGTATTGTTCAGTAGAAATTTGATTTTAGTCTCTGTAAGAGTAGGGAAGTTGTGGATGTATTAAAAAAGGCATATGTGTGTGTTAAGATGGCACATTTCTATATAGTCCTTAGTTAATGTGCATGTCCCTCTTCTGTATCATGAGTCATTTGTCTGATTATATTTACAAACATATGAAGAATCACAGAATATGCTGAGTTGGAAGGGACCCGCAAGGATCACTGAGTCCAACCCTTAGCCCTGCACAGGACCATCTCCAGGAGTCACACCCTGTGCCTGAGAGCGTTGTCCAAACACTTCTTGAACTCTGTCAGGCTTGGTGCTGTGACCACTTCCCCAGGGAGCCTGTTCAGTACCTGACCACCCTCTGGGTGAAGAACCTTTTCCTAATGTCCAGCCTAAACTCCCCCTAACTCAACCCCCTTGGGTCCTGTCACTGGTCACCACAGAGAAGAGATCAGAAGTTCCAGTCACCTTTACAAAGCCTGGGGAAAAAAAAACCAACAGACCAAAATAGAAACACAAATCAATCTGTAAGTAACAGATGATATGTCTGTAAGGCCAGTTTTTTGCTCTAGTGCCATTCATAGACTTCACAGACTTCCCTCCCTCTTGTCAAGGGCTGTGGGTCATGATTCATTGAGCAAATATTGCTACCTGCTGCTGCTGTTCTCCTTTTATCTGTTTATATCCCTTCTTTCTTCTCTCCAGGCAACCTGTAGATATTCTGGAGCACTTTTTAAACTTTTCTACTAGCTATTGCTGAACCCTCTCTCCACTCTGTCATTGAAGTAGCTATCCACTTGAATTTTTTGCAGATTTGAACAGCAAAGTGTAAGAATCAGACAAAAGTTCTCATTTACAGGATGAGACTAGAGAAACTGAACTGGATTTGTTCTATGTGTATATTCAATAGTTGAGTTTTGTCAATGAAGAGGCAATTTCATTAGCTTTTCTTCTAATGGCCTTTTATTCCTTATATGTAAAAAGTTAGTATTTGTTGCAAAGCAGAAAACTTCTTTTTTCCCTAAAACCCCACAAAACCAAACACAAAAACACAAACCAACTGATTTAGCAAGAAAATTACGCAGTTGTCAAGTAGATGATAAATAAAATGGTGAAATATTGCTGTTTAGGAACCAAATACAAGTAATATGTGTAATAAGTGTCTCTGTTTAGCCCTAATGCTATGATTAATAGAGAGAGGAATTATGGCTTGATAGATAATGCTGAATATCTGCCATTTTTCTTCAAAACTCTTTAGAAATCTATTAAAAAAGCTTAGTGCTAGCAGAATGATTGATATGAAAACTACAAAGAGGATGAATAGTTCCAAATGGCTTTGCTCTTAATGTTTCAAGTTTTTTAAAAATTACATTCATTTCAAGAGTTCCAACAGAATAAAATTGTTATACAGTTCTGTATAGCACTCTAACAAAAAGAACATTTCAGTAAATTTTATCCTTAGTATTTTATAGCATCTATATATCTAGTATGTATGAAATGTAGAAAAATGTTAAAAAATTTGGTTGTTAATAACCTTTAGATTTAGTGCTGTTTAACAAAGAATTTGTATGTATTGTCATACTCTTAATTAGACAGTCACTTTTTCAATGAGTACTTTTTTACCTTTTATTCCATTAAATTTTACCATGAAAGTATGTCTAATTGAAAAAATATAACAGTATGAGTGCTTCCAAATAACAATCGTTATAAAAATATGGATTATAATATTGAAGAAAATAATACAAAAACTGGCCCAGATACTGCAAGCAAAGTGTGTTCACAGCTCTACCTATACAAGTAACTTAACAAATTGTGTAATTTAGACATGCAACATGTATTACCCTTAATGAGAGCTGCATGGTAATTCTCATGCATGGTGTAATATTTGTCCCACAGGGGCTTATTTACTGAAAACTCCATTGTGCATGAAGCCAGTTTTGGACTTTTTTTTCCCTTGGAATTAGTCTGAGGATCATACACTTGATGCATTATGAGAGTGAGCGACAATAAAAGGGCACAACTGGTAGCTGAGATAAAAGATAAAATTGCAGTGAAGCAGGAATGTGGGTTTAAAATGGAAAATATATGGATATGATGTGTGCCCGTTTGTGCTTCTGAACAATGACTGATCATCTGTTCATACTGCAGATAAAGCTCCCTAATTGTAAAATATTTGTCTTGCATATGGTAGAACAAAAAAAAAAAAAA
>VXAY01004491.1:1645266-1783036 GCA_013399855.1 Oxyruncus cristatus
AAAAAAAAAAAAGACACCTCAGGCCTCCTGCATTTTCCTTCTGCCCTTTCATATAGTTTTGTAACTATGTTTGGCTCATTCTCAAAGTGAATTGTAATCCAGCTTGAACAAATGTGAATTTTGACAATTAAATGTTCAAGTGGAAAAAAGGAAATGTCCGTTTGTATTTGTGATGTAGAATGTGTATACTGAGATGCAGTTACCATGGTAACTGTTGCATCTAGAGAATAACGTGGAGTAAAAGCTCACTATTATAAATGACGAGTGTCAAGCTCAGGTTACACCTGCTACTGCACAGGTCAAAATTATATTAATGTCTTTATCTGTCTCCTTTGCCCAAGTACTTCAGAATCAGGAAACATCCATTTTTGGAACAAAAGTTCTGTGAAAACATAGTGAGATTACAGTGACAATACATACAAGTGTGGGGTATATGGCTGTCAGTCCCACAAAATAAACTAAAATTACTAGGTACTCAGGTACAAGTTTGTAAGCTTGTAGTAAAAAGGAAGTGAGATCTATTACATTGTCAGGTCCCGTATTAGTAAGAAACTCTCAAATTTCTACATTTTTTGATAGACATTACTGAATCTAAAGGTTCTACTGTGTTTCTATTTGGTCATTCTGAATGGGGAAGCATAAGCTAAATAGAAAATGTATTATTTTAATTGCTGCATACTAGATATAAACACTGGATCATTTAGTGCTGTTGCTCTTGTGCCAGCTACAGTTCTGGTGATTTGTTCCTCTCTGGAGATACATTCTGACTGATGTTGTAGCAGAAAGAAATTGGAGAAGGAAATTTGATACTTTTTTTCCTAAAAGAGGCATTGTACGAGCTTACCTGCTGCTCACCTAGGGGGCATCTCAGCAGAGCACTTGGTCTGGGAGGAGGGCTGTGGTGAGGGACCCCCTCTGAGTGCTGAACCTCCCTTCTCCCCCAGGGCACCGTGGTCAGGGAAGGAATGGCTTCCCTGAAGGATTGCTGTGTAGTGGTGCGCTGTGCCCTGGGGCACAGGGGCCCTCTTTCAGCTGCATGTTGACAGCTCTGATCAGTCTTAATGTAGGTGCAAGCAGAAGGTGGTTCTCATAGAGCAGCCAGTGCTGCGGTTGGATGGCCTTGAGGTAGCTGCCTGGGTTCCTCATGGGCACTGGCACCCCTCAGCAGAGGAGGATTGTTTTGGTGAGCTAAGACAACAGAACAAATAGAAAAAACCCTGTATTTCAAAGTATTGATTTTAATTTTAAGGCATCTTTAGGTTATTTTATCTGATAAGTCATGTTGAAATCCACAATAATAAATAAAATTTTAGGCTTGTCTAAAGGGGATAGTGTAGACTTCTGTAGTAGTTCAGGGCGTGAATCTGAGGACTTCTGATTTCTCAGGCCAGTGCTGAAAGATTTGCTGATATTTGGGCAAGTTATTTAAACTTCTCCACAGCGTGTTTTATAGATGTTAAACATTCTTTGTTGTTTTTTTTTTAAACCATTTGCATGAATGTTGCTGTGTCCATTTTGGTGGTGGGATTCACGAAACATTGAGTTTGGGCTCTGCAATATCCTAGGTCCATGGATTTTTTGGGGGCTAGTGTAATGGAGGTTTGAAAGTCCTTAATGAGGTGTTTCAGGCCCTGGTTTTGTCAGCACTCACCTACTTCCATAGATATTTGAAGTGTTACAACTTTAGCTCTTAACTTGTGGGGGATCAACAGGTGCTCATAACTAGCTCATGTCTGTGGAAAAAATGCTTCCTTGTAACATCCTGTGTTAAGGAAATTAATTGGATGATCATGTAATTTGACAACTTCAATGAGATTACTAAGCATGCAATTTGCTTCATTTTGTATTAAAATCTGTGCAGAATATTATTTTCTTCTTTAAATATTCAGCTGCCCCATATTAATGTAAGCCAGCCTACAAATAAATATCCATGGTAACCAGTGAGAAAGTGTGAATCTCATAAAATCCGTTCCTAAATGTTACTGATTTCATTGCGTGTATTTTATTCCCTGTGCACAAGCAAAATCTGATAACAATTCAGAATACACTACTATGTTTCACACTAAAATAAATTCCAGTTAGATTCTCATGTCTACATCAGTAGCTGTTTGGTGTCTCACTGTCTTAGTGAAGGATATTTAATGGCAAACCTGACTGATGAAGTTATTTCTACAGCCTTTTAAGTGTAGCAGCAAACATTATGGTTGAAGAATATAAAGGATTTTATTATGAAGTCAAAACTTATATTAAATTTTTCCACTGCTCCTTCCTTTTTCCTTTTTTTTTCTTTTTAGGCCTTTTTCTGTTGAGGAAGATGACAGGTTAAACAGATGCACCTTTTACTTAGAAATGTGTCCTGTGTATATCTTGGAGACTATCAAGTATGTTCTGATAGTCTTGTGTTGTAGGATTAGGCAAAGGTTTTTACATTTACACTGAGGTTAAAGTTTCGATCTATTTACTGTTTAATGCATTCTCTGTCATAGTCCAAAAATAATGTTAAGCAATCAAAGGATAGTAGATAGAATGTCTTGGGTTGGAAGGGACCTTAAAGATCATCTCGTTCCAACCTCCCTGCCATGGGCAGGGACACCTTCCATTTGACCAGGTTGCTCAAAGGCCCATCCAACCTGGCCTTGAACACTTCCGGGGATAACAGAATTATAAATGTTGGAAAAGATCTTCAGGGTCATTGGGTTCAATGTTGGACCAAACACCACCTTATCAACTAAAGTTGGTACTAGGTGCCATGTCCAGTCATTTCTTGAACGCTTCCAAGAATGGCGACTCCACCACTTCCCAGTCGGTCTTTTCCGATGCTTGGCAGCCCTTCCAGTGAAGAAATTCTTCTTGATGTCCAGCCTGAACTTCCACTGGCACAGCTTGAGGCCATTTCTTCTTGTCCTGTCTGGTTGCCTGGGAGACCAACCTCCTTCTGGCTACAACCTCCTCTCCTGCAGAGAGTGATGAGGTCTCCCCTGAATCTCCTTTTCTCCAGACTAAACACCCCCAGCTCCTTCAGCTGCTCCTCACAGGACTTACTGTTCAGAACCTTTGTCAGCTCTGTTGGCCTTGTCTGGACCTGCTCCAGTACCTCAATGTCCTTCCTATAGGGAGGAACCCAGAATTAGACACAGGACTTGAGGTGCAGCCTCACCAGTGCCAATTGCAGGGGGACAATCCCTTCCCTGGTTCTGCTGGCCACATTGTTTCTGATCCAGGCCAGGATGCCATTGACCTTCTTGGCCACCTGGGCACACTGCTGGCTTATGTCCAGCTGCTGTCAACCAACACCTTCAGGTCCTTTTCCCCTGGGCTGCTTTCCAGCCACTCTTCCTCAAGCCTGCAGGCACCGCGTGGGGATGAATAATAAGTAAGTAAAGGTGAACAGAGTAAAACTGCCTGACCCTATTTGAATTCTGTAAGTAGGTGGAAAAGGGTATCTAAAGTCTATTGCTCTTAAAAAAATTCTGATCAGAAAACTCAGAGGTGACTAAAATGAGTTACTTTGATTTATTCTAATTTGTATAAAATTTGATATAAAAATTCTGAGTAACAGTTTGGACCTGCTCTAATGGTTTTAAATATTTTAGATTCATTTAAATCATGCTTACTATGCCATAAAATGATTTTCATCTGCTTAGCAAAATACGTTTCTCTGAGTCACCTGCCACTCTCTGCCAAGTGTCACATCGTTTCATCAAAACATGCTAATACAAGAATGGAGTAGTGAAGAAAAGAACCAGAATTTTATTACATGAGGAGAACATAAGCTTTTCCCTATCTGCATTCTGAAAAACAGCTAAAATGAGTTGGCCAAAACCTTCCAGGAAAATTAAACTGGAATCAGATGCTCAGCAATTGAAAGCACTGTAGTTTGTTAGAGTGGGAGATGTTGTGGAACCTGAGTACAAACTCATGTTGTGAGTTATTTTTATGTATTTTGGAATTATGCTATTTGTTGAGTGTACTGAATGTTTTGGAACACAAACCAACCCCACTGCAGTGGAAGGATGTCTTATTTACAACGGAGAAGAGAACAAACTCTTAGTTTTCATGCTGTAGAGAACATAGAGCAAGTGCGCTCACAACTTTACACATTGAAGTGATGCAAATAGGAAAGCTGTAATGTGTTATAAATGTCTGAATCAAGAGAGAGATTTTTTTCAGTTTTTGGAAACTTTAGCAAAATAGATTGGCTGTTTTGGTTTGGTTGAATTGTCTCTCACTTGAGGACTAAGCCTCCAAACTTTATAAACTGGGATAACCTTTCTAAGAGCCCTAATGGACATGAAGCATAAGAAGTGGACGAAATCAATGTGGGTTTAATTTGAAAGGGACTAAATAGTGAAGTAATGATGATTGCGTGGTATTTCATAAAAATTTGAACAATAAATGCTCAGTGTTATTAATCTCCATTATTAATCAAATTTCTTTTGTCTGTGTTTGAGAGAGAGACAGAAGGAAAGGCAGACATGAGGATAATGGTTGAGTCTTTTCACTGAGAGATTCAGCTTTAAAATTCATTATTTGGTCTGATTGTTCTGAATGGGTCTTGGTTAAAAAACACTGCAAAAAAAGGTAAAAGTCCATCCAAACAAAAAAGAAATCGTATTTTTGAATTAAAAGTGGAAAGAAAGGCAATAGTATTAAATTCTACCTGCATCCTGAACGCAGTCTGAACAGATACAAAAACAGAGAGGACAGTTGCCTGTAACATGCCATTGAACGCTTGCTTGCAAGTTACTCATCTCTGGCACCAAAGGATTTATACAGAGGAATTCAGTGATATCTAATTAGGTGAATTACAGTATAGGAAACTTCACCATGAGGTGAGTGAAAATTTTTTGAAAGACATTAAAGCAGTTTGATATTTTCACACAGTTACTCTGCCAGCCTTAATATGCAAAACTGCCACTGAATTCCAGATGGCAAGATATTGCCACACAAGCTGGCTGTGCTGCACAGAGACAGTTTCACCCTGTTTGCAAATAGGCAGAATTAAAGTTGACCATTCAGCCTGAACTACTAGGATTTCCTGCATGAATGCTTGGTTTCTGAAGCTTAACACTGCACTACAGTACTGCGTCACTTTAGGATAACATTTATTTATGGGTATGACTGTCCAATAATACATATAAAAATAGTTATGTTAAAAATAAAGTAAATTTAGGAAGAATAAATTCATTTAACATATGCATATTCAAAGTGTTCAGTATACACTCTTATTAAATATGCAAGTTATATAATTTGTATTACCGAATAGCCTCCTAAAACAACTATATGAGACTGTAATAAAAATATGGTATAATTCAAGCAGTTTCTATGTGAATATAACAAAGCAGACATTTTAGAAATATCCTATTGCATTTTGATTATCACAGTCTAGTTTTACAGCACGAGCCTGTGAAATCCATTAATAACCACATTAAACTTTTCCATATTGTGTGAATTGTCAGGTTTAAATGATTCTTTCTCTAAAACAATTATCTGTCTCTTGCTTCATGCAGTTTGTTAAACTGCTATGCCAATTTATGAAGACTGGGGGAGTTTGACACAGAAATTTTAGGGGGGAAGGAACTAATCATCGGTTTACCTAGCATGAGTGCTCAAGTGCGCATGAAGAAAATGAACATTGATTCAAAATATAAATGAAAAATTCTGTTCATGAGTGGAGTTGCCAAAGTTTAACTTGAAAATCCTTTACTTCTCAAATTCTAAGGTAAGTAAAATCCGTTGGTAAACTTGTTAGATAGCTTAAATATGATACTTATTAAGACAAATTACAATGTGTGTATTTTAGAGGACTAGTTAGTACTTATGGAACATAGTTCTGCATTGAAATTAGTAGGGAACAGTGTGGTTTTGTTAGTTTTTGCGATGCCTTGGAATGTTTGTGATATGAATGAGAATCCCCGTGCAATGAACTCTTGAATCCTTTTGCCTCCTACAAAGATATACTCCTTGGGTTGAACGTTTTACCTCTAATGCCTAAACTAAAAAAAAAAAAGATGTAACTGTGCTCTTCCATGCTTCTAATCTTCAGTAGCCTGTAAAGCTGTGAATCTATTCTTCTTCTTTTTGTAGGTTAAACAAGATAGAGACTTCATTCCTTCCCCTACAACGTATATAAATGCAGAGGACAGTGAAGTCTAGCTTGGGGAATGTAGAATATTTCTGCCTTAGACTCTTACCTGTGTACCTAAGCAAAGAACTGATTTAATGTAAATCTTTAAAGCCGTGTGACATTACAACTGGGTTAGCAGCCCATTGTGTTGGGTTCTGTAGAAATGAACAATAGTGGTCAGAGACTGTTCCAAAATACTTTTAATAGTCAGGACAGATTGGAGCACATCACCATTCTACAGGTGAATGAATAATTGGGACAAAGGGAGAATGGTCTAACTTTTTAGTTTTTGGAAACCTGGTTAAAAAGTGGAGACCATCTGAAATAGATAAGAAACTAAAATAAAGTAAGTCCTATAAAAATTATCTAAGAGAAGGCATCTAAAGCACTGGTTACCTTTGAAAATACAACACTGAAGACTAAGGGTTGTTCCTAAAAAAACATTTCAAACCCATCTAAGGTTTATTACCTACCACCTCTAGTCAATCAAGCTATAAGTCATTTATTCAGGATCACGCTGGCTGACTCTTGAAGAAGCAAAGCCCCTTCACTAGCATTATAATCCTTTGCATTATTTGCAAAAGTACTTTTCTACTAGTAAGAATGATTTGCTTGCAGGGAATTTTTTTGGCATTGCAGAGATTCTCTGCCATCTGGCTGACTTTGTATTCCTATTCTGCTGCTGGTAGTCTGGTTCCATCTTTTCTGTAAAATTTACAGTAGTGAAAGATCTGACTTCAGACATTTTTAAGACAAAAGGACCCATAGAAGGACCAAACCCTGCAAATACAACATCCCTCACAAATGCATATATCATGTCATTTGGAAACCCCTAGAATGTTATGAAGCAGACTGACCTCACCTTGAATATTGTGTGCAGTTTTGTTCACTGCAATATAAGAAAGACACTAAGTTATTACAGTGTGTCCAGAGGAGGGCAACGAAGATGGTGAAGGGCCTTGAGGGGAAGCCCTGTGAGGAGGAGTTGAGGGCACTTGGTCTGTTCAGCCTGGAGAAGAGGAGACTGAGGGGAGACCTCACCGCAGTTACAACTTCCTTGTGAGGGGAAGAGGAGGGGCAGGCGCTGATCTCTTCTCTGTAGCGACGAGTGACAGGACCCGAGGGAATGGCCTGAAGTTGTGTCAGGGAAGGTTTAGGTTGGATGTTAGGAAAAGGTTCTTCATCCGGAGAGTGGTTGGGTGTGGGAACAGCCTCCCCAGGGAAGTGGTGACAGCACCAAACCTGACAGAGTTCAAGAAGCATTTGGACGATACTCTCAGGCACAGGGTGCGACTCTTGGTGATGGTCCTGTGCAGGGCCAGGAGTTGGACTCGATGATCCTTGTGGGTCCCTTCCAGTTCAGCATATTCTGTGATTCTATAATTCTGTGAATAATACATCAGATATGTGACAGTACTAGCAGAAGCTTCCATTGTGTTATTCATAATAAAATTTAAGAAGGAAGTGTAAAGTATGTAACCTGTTGAATGTATTGCTTTTCAGGTATTCAAAGCTATGAATATTGCTCAGATCAGAAACCCTTCCTTACCTCCTGTAGAAGACATGCCTGAAGCCTATCAGGTGAAGATCGCTCTTCTTGGTGCAGGACCTGCAAGCTTAAGCTGTGCTTCCTTTTTGGCTCGACTGGGCTATTCGAACATCACCATATTTGAAAAGCAGGAGTACATTGGTGGTTTAAGGTAAAAAACCAATGACAACAAAGCACTGTTTCCAATTATTGTAGGAAGCATAGCAAACAATATTGTGCGTACGTAGTTTATGTGTGATCCCTCTACCTTTACCAGAGGGAAAGATGAGAAAATTTCAAATTTGGAAAACTTACTTTTTATTTAAATAATAATAAATTAAGTAATATTTAATTAATATAAAATTAAATAGTAATATTAAATTATTATTAAAAGAGGTACAGGTAAGCTTTAACTGAAAGTCTAGTGACTATCTCCTATATTCTGTTCATATGACTTGTTAAATTCCAGTGTGCAATTGTTATTATCAAATTAACACTTTAGAAAATTATGTCAGGAACCATTTTTGACTTATCCGAAACAGTTAAAACAAGATAAAGTACTTGTAGCCCTACTGAAAGAATGTTTAAAATGCTTTAGACAGATAATAATTTTGTGGAGAGTTTTAGATTTAGAATGCTTTTGTGGACTACCCTATGCAAATAAAGGTGAAAGTGAATAAATCCATCATGTATGTCTGAACTTGCAGCTTTAGTAAACCATACCATATGAGTGAAATAAACCTCCTGCAATTCTCAACCTTCAACAAGTTTCAGATACATAAAATACCTTTGCAGTTTTCCTATATGGTAAACACTTAGCTGATTTTTGCAAGGTGTCATGTCCTCTACACTAGAAGATGAATTTTTACCACTGCAGCAATGGCTGAGATCACATCTTGTAGTTTGTTGGAATCCCTATGTACAGAATAATTCAGACACTGACTGATGGATACCAACCCATTGAAAATCAAAATTAAATTTTACAGTGTAAGATATACAAAAGTACAAAATGTATTCACACTAAAGTGTTTAAAAAATAAAAAATATAAAAAAAAAGAGAAAGAAGGGTGATGCACTTACATTTTTTCAATGCAGCACCAGTGAAATCAATAAAGTTGACACGGTTAATGAATTTGATCCATAATGTCATAATGTCAAATACTTATTCAGTGCTCTGGAAGATAGAGAATCAATGCTGGAGAAGTTGAACTGATTACTTGCATTTTTCCCAGTGAGGTTCAGAATTATTCTACCTAATTACCAAGGTGTTAATACGTAGGCATTTAACTGTGGAGCTGTTTTACTTGAACTAGTTGCCACAGAGGATTGCAAATTTAGTGTATGAAATACCTATTCACCTGCTGAGTAGCACATGTTTTCATAAATACCAGATTAAAGTTAGTTTTGTTCCTGTAAAGTAGTCAGAAATAATTAGATGTTTCTAGCAATGAGGCTTCATTTGGTAACAGGTTAGACTTAAGTGGGACTTGGCCATACAATACAGTACTTTGTGCAGTTGTTTCGGTGCTTATGGAACAATGCTGCAGTTGTTTAGTGTGTGCTTGTGTGTTTGAAGCTATGTGATCTTGAGTTCATCACGTTTTAAGTTGAATTTAAAATAATTTTTAGTCTGTTGTTTGTTCTAATGCAAAATGCCTTACACTGAGCTTTGCCTGTTCTGTTAGTATCCTTAATTACTGAGGAGTGCATTAAAAAATTTATTTCTTTCTTTTGTCCTGATGAACACGTAGCAGTCAAGGTCAAATTTTACTTCCATTCACTGAAGAAGTTTTCACATCTGGTTTAAGGGCATCAATTGCTTTTGTCCTTATTTTAATCTTGCAACAGAAGGGAGGCTGGCCTGTGGCAGAAATCATCCATTATTGCGTTTGTAAGTCTTTGCAGTACATCTTTTAACAAGTTTAGGTTATTGATGGGTGTGTTTTCAAGATTTCATAAACTTATTGCAAATATCTAAGAAGACCAAATCAATTTTGTATTTTGAATGAGCTGTTTGAAAGGGCAGTGTTTGTGCCTTTTTTAATTTCTTCAGTTGTTTTCAAATAGGATGTTCCTTGCATCATGGCTAGCTTTCATAATATTGTGACAATAGAAAAATGTCTAGTGATGGCAGTTCTTGGAATGAGATATTTAAATGTAGTATGAATCTGTGGTTCTCCAAGCATGTCTGAATTTTTCACGTTTATGGGCAGGTTTTCCTACATTTCATCAGTTGTGTAAAATTTATGCTTTATAATAGAGTAGGCATGAGCACATCATGCTCTTGCTTAAAGGCCTTGAACAGGTTTCACTGCGTGGGTTCCTGTCTATGCCACTGTTTTACAACTTGCCAAAGTACTTCTCTCACTTGGCCAGGGAACTGTCCCTTGAACAAAAGTAATTTGAGATCACTTAGAAACACCAAGCACCTGTCCAAGCAGCCCTAACTTGGATCAGATTTGAGGAAGAGGTGACTTCACTGTTCCCATCCTCCTGCACCTCTGCTCTGTTTCCTTTCCGCCCCGTTTCTCCACTGCAGAGTCAGAGACCATCTTGTGCTGCTGAAAGAAATTATATCAGAATTGTTTATGCAACAGTTGAGTTTCATAAAATGCTTATTTTCATGGTTAATGTGCATGCATGTGCTGCCACAGAACTGTATGTTTTTAGATATATACATGCGTGGGGGTATATTCACAGAACAAAACTGTAAGTAAATGTTTAATAAGAACAAAAAGTTGTTTACAAATTCTGACAGTGACATAACACAATCAGTTGTGTTCTGGGAGCATGTCGTGGAAATGACAGGCCTTCAACAAATATATAGGTGACTTGGAAAATAAAACTTTCCTTTTTTTAAATTAATTTCCTTATTGAATAGCTGTTGCGGAATCATATTGATACATTAGTTTCTGCCTCAGGCACTTCTTTACTTAGCATGACCTATGAAAGTGGTATTGTCTTGACATGTTCATTGTATCTCATATTTACCACACCTTTTCATTGCACACTGGTCAAGAAAGGTGTAAAAAGGGCAGTATTAGAAATGACAGGGAGGAAAACCAGTTTCTTATCAATATAATTAAAGTTGATGAAACTTACAATAAATAAAACCCTTCTGACCTGTCAAAGTTAGATGTTAAAGATGGTGTGGTCAATAACAATATGCAAACTAAAGCTACAGTGAATCTCTTGTGCCAGTGCTTTGTTATGGAAATTACAGATTCATTAATTCGAAAACAGATTAGACGGTTTGAAGCTTAGAAGTATCTGGGGAGCGACTTTCACTTTTCTGCATATTTAGGTTTTATCTTCATTGAACCAAAGTATCTAAAATAGAACTTCAGTATGTTTACCTGTAACATGTTTTACAGTAGAGATTTTGAACTAGCGTTCGTAGCTGGCATTTCATTGGAGATAAATATATGTTTATTATATCTATACCAGTAGATATAAACTTAAATTCTGTACTGGAAGAAAACACTGCAGTTTTCCCATTTTGTGGTTCTGGGAACTTGAAGATGTCATTCCTAATCTTCCCCAGGAGAAAAAAATGCCAGTTAATGAACATTAAGTCAAAAAGCAGACATGAAACCAACAGCTGATAGAATATTTGTCCATCCTGAAAGATCGTAAAAAATTTATGAAGTAGAAATGGAGGTGGGTACAGCTTTAAATACCATTGCTCAAAATAGCCTATGTAACGCTTTTAAAAAATTACATGGGAAATCTGATTCTCTCTTATTGAATAGCTTAATGAAAGATTGCTAGAAGGTCACTTTGCTTCACATGAAATCTTTTCTTAAATGGATGTCTCAAGTTTAGTGTTACATATTTTGGTGAACAAAAGGAATGGAGCCGAAGCTCTTTAGAACTCAAGCTTAACATATGTTGAATGGTTACCTACAAGTGTGGGCAGCGTTGGCCTCAAGGTACTGCCTTCCTGGCCTATATTTTTAGCATTGGATGAATAATGTTGTTTCGTCACTCTAAAAACTGAAAAAGGTCAGCAGTCAGACTTCAGCACATTTCCATTCACGTATGTCAAAATTAACTAAGGTGTGTTATAAGTATTGAATTTTTAACAAATAAAAAAAGCCTTTTTTCCTAATAGTTAACATTATTTCACAAACATTTTTATTTCTTTTAGTATGTCTGAAATCCCCCAGTTCCGATTGCCTTATGATGTAGTGAATTTTGAAGCCGAACTTATGAAGGATCTTGGAGTGAAGGTAATGAAAAATATATCCTGCCTATGTATAGCTCAAAGAAAAAAAGAACCAGAACTCTGCCAAAGATTAACAGCAAAATGTCATGCACATTAGTAAAGAACGATTAAAAGCTATGCTAGACAGAGGCAGGAAGATGCTTCCTCTTGCTCAGGGCATTTGTCTGTCTCCTGTCTGAATGCCACTAGTTTGGAAAAGGGCAATCAATAGTTCTCATCTGGCATGCCTGCATGTGATTAATTGTCTGTAAGAAACAAATTCCTAAATTGCTTTAGGGGTTCAGTGTAGCTATTGGAATGATTTGATTTTTTTTTTTTAATCACGTTTTTTTCATGCAAGTTTGGCACTACTTAAAACTCTCATATTTGATACTTTTTGTTCCCTTTCCCTGAGTTTTTTTTCTTGATGGTTTATCATGCAGTCTTGCATCCAAGTTAATTTCATATTAAAATGCATCAAATTAAATGAAGTATTAACATGATCATCTGTTATAAACAATAACAGTCATTCAACTTTTTGGAAAGCAATAGTTAAGTATTATTCCATTAAATAAATGTGTGTTGTTTATAGATAAAGGGAACATCGCTTTATTGTTAATTTAGGGGTTGAGCTGAAGATTTAGATAGTATTTACATTTGCTGCCCAGTTAAATAGAAGTTAGAAACATAGAATGTATCACTGGATGAAATTTTTGATTACCAGGAGGGGTACTGTATTTTTAATATGACACTAAAGCATTCAGTGGAGCAAGAAATTCTTCTTGGAATCTTTCATATTGGGTTGTACAGTAAAAGCAGTAGACTCTTGTTACAAGACTTGAGTGAGAACCTCATCCTGCCCAGGTTTTATAAAAATGCTGGTAAGATGTAAGACAAGGCTTTAAATGCTACAGGTCAGTTAGGGGTGGGACTAAAACAGAGCACTGAGACAATTTTGGACAAAATTGCTGGGCACAGACTCCTGGGAACCATCTGCCAGCCTCAGTTCCCCAGGGCTCCCTGTTATGACGAGGTCTTCAGAATGGACTGATAGAGCCTCCATGTCATCTTGACCTTCAAGTCCTGTGCTGTTTTCGAGTGCAGCAGAGAATCTCAATGTAAATTTGCTTCCAAGCTCTGCCATTGGTTTCCAATTGACCCTTTGGCAAGCTGGTTAAATAAGTACCTCAGCTTTATACCTCTATAAGCTGGAAATATTTTCTGGTGTTTACTTAAAGCATTTCAAATCTGTGGTGGAAGGTGCTGTATTGTGTAAATGCTCAGTAGTGGTGTTTATTCAAGTAATTCTGCTGAAATTAGTAAGTATTAGTCAGCTGAATAAGGATTACAGAGTGAGGCCTTAGGAGTATTATGAATCCCCACATAAAATAGTATTGCCATTTAAATTCCTTCATTACGTTTTCATAACATGTACACAATAGGATAAAAAAATTTAATGCCAATTTATGAAATATCTCTTGCTGTGAGTGAGGATGAAATCTATTGTTTAAAGGATTGCAATAGTACATGGCTTTTTGCACCTCTGATAAAATTTATACTAAATCTCCAAAGACAAAAAAGTCAGTGTTTTAAGTAATGTGAATTGTATTTCACTTCTGCCTTTTTTTTCCATCAATAGGAAAAGTATCTGAAATGAAATATAGGCAGATTGATTGAATAACAAACAAGATACACAGTGAGAGGAAGGCTAAACTGTTAAGATCACGAAGTATAGACTTTACACAACAGAGCATCACATTCTGTAAAATAAAATCACAAGCGATATAAAAAACCTGGGGGAAAACATTCAAGTTCAGGGAGGCTAAAATATGGAGATAAAAACACACATGCTCATGTCAAGGAGTACAAAATATCAGGAGAGGCATCACACACACTATGTGCTCAAGGCCTTGGGGTTAGGAGCGATGAGCAAAAGGTGTGTGTATCTCCAGTTGCATGACCTCTACACGGGACCTGCCACAGTTGGTTGGCTGAACACACAGCAAACACTATTTTCAGTCTCATTCTTAAAATTACTGTAGTTGCTCAGCCTCTGCAGGGGCTGCTCAAAGCAAGATTGCTGGTGGAACATTATTAAAAAAAATTTTGGTTTTTGCTTCTGGAAGTAAAAAGTAATTGAATAGAAACAAGTATAGATGATTATAGGTGCATTTTTGTTGCTATGACTTATTCCTTTCAGTAAATGAACACCAATCACTGCACACTGGGCGTTGTTGCTTGTCTAAATGAGAATTAAGTTAAATCAAAACTTATTAATAATTTTGAAAACCTTTGTTAGTTTACCGTGCAGAACGTGCTGCTTCATTATGGCCGAGTAGAGCACACTGTAAATTGCAAAGAGCATTCTTCAGACATACTGTCATCTCTGGCCCTATCGTTTGCAGGCAGGTTTTCTGAATCCACAAAAGCACCATTGGCTTCACTGAGGTTTTTTTTGTCATAAAGATGTCCTAGCTAGTTGTGTCAGTGCAAGGTTTGGGCTGTGAGCTTTGAGAGTGCAGCATAAAGCGATACCATCCTTCCTTGGGGACTGGCATTGCATTCTACACTCTTACAGGCCTACCTCTGCGGAAAAACATTGCTTGGTTTTCTCTTGAGAACCCCTGTTAATACAGAAGAGTGTCGTGTCATACTTTAATGTCTGTGCAATAACCTAAACTGGTTGGGTGTTGGTCGGTGTGCCAGTTGATCTGTTCAGTATGTATTCCCTAGAGGAGGTTCTTGCTTCCACATACTTTTTCTTAAATTCTGATTTTTCCCATAGGCAAACAACCTTTTGTAATCAGCACTAAACACAGATATTTACTCGCAGTAGAAAACTATCATTTTCAGCTCTACTTCTGTATTTTGTTCCACAGACGGGCTTTTTTTGTTTGTTTAGCTTGCTTTAAACCTTTTAGCTTAAAGGAGAAACTAAGCTAGCCTGTGGTGGCCTTCATCTGAGGATGATCTGAAGGTACCTTTTACCTATATGTAGTTTGGGCCTCTTGCTTTAAATCAGAGCCAATCTGGCCTTTTAAACTCGGCTTGGGGTGGGAGGGTTAAATTTTAATTTGCTTTGTTTGCTCACTAGAAGATCCTGCAAGGTGTCTATATGCGGGACACATTAGAAATTATTTTCACATTATCACATTAAAAGCAAGCAATTTTTAATTCTTTCAGATAATTTTTAATAAAGGCCTTGCTGTGAATGGAATGACACTCTCTACCTTGAAAGAAGATGGGTATGAAGCAGTCTTTATTGGAATAGGTAAGAACTCACTGTCCCATGTTTTGTCATCTTGAAATTGAATGACTGCCTGGGAATAAACTGGGACTTGTATCTGTCTTAACAGCATGATAGGAAATAGCTTCAATTTGATGCATTATGAAAGTATGGAAGAGGAAAATTTAAAAAAACAGGAAACCAAAGCTAGTGGCCTTAAGACAGTTACTAAAATTATCACATTTATATTATAGATTTTTAAGTGAGATGTGAATGTAGCTGAATGGGTTGATTTATTGTTTGTTTTAATAGTTAAAAATGGATGAACTAAAAATTTGCTTGTAATTAATTGCCATAGTAGCCTAGAGCGATACACAAGTTCAGTTTTCAATTTTTGTGAACAGCTTACTACACCCACATAATTACTGAGTCTATATGTAAGCCAGTGATACCATGCTTGGTTGCTTTTTTCTTTCGTCCGTATAAAACATGTAACATCCTTCTGATAGGCTGTAGTGAAATGCACTTGTGGGGTGGGTTAACAAAATGAGCTGACTTTCACTTATACTGAAACTGGCATCGTAGGTCTATCGTCTCTCATATGCTAGAGAAGTCCTGCACCTGCCTGCTATTTGAATCATTGCTTCTTTTTAGTATTAGGCTAGAATTGTTATCCATTTACGAGTATTTTGAAGTACAGCTGGATCCATTGCTGCCGTATGATAGGCATGTTGAGCAGGTATTGTCTACAGTTGGTATGAGGCTTAATGCTCTTTATTGATCTAGACGTTGCCTAAGTGAACATAATAGGAAACAAGTTGTCCAACTGTTCTTCCTTCCTATTATTGATTACAGAGATGTAATTCTTAGTACAACGACAACTGTTGTTTACCATCTGGTTATGCAGTATAATAAGCTTTGCAGGTCTATTCTGTCATGTAATGATAGTACAGAGTGCTGTGATTTATATAATCCTAAATCCCTACATTGCTAGAGAACTTCCATGTATAGGAATCTGACATGTCATATTTTGATGTAATTGTATACAAACAAATGGTCAAACTTATAGTCTTTATTGTTTTCATCTGTGTCTTTCAAACTGCATTGTGAAATCTCACCGATGAGGAATTAATTCATAAACATTTGTCTACTGAGAGTCTAGCATTTAGGAAAAAATCAGTCATTTTTTGAACATCAGCATCATTCCTCTGCATTTCTGTCTCAGAACAGTTCAGGTTAAGGTTAGCCAAAATGACCACTGAGCACTACACATAGGATTGGAATGTTTGGTTTATGTATGTGGGTTTATTTTTTGACCTTTATAAAGTTATCCTAATATAAAATATTTTTGGCTAGAAATATATATAGATAGATAGATACAATATTATGCCACACAGATGCTAGGGAAAGGGACACAGCCAGAAATTTAATAAACAAGAGAAGGTACCTGAAGCATAATTCTCCTGTAAATCATGTGTTCATTGATTATACTAGGAAACAGAGGGTATAAATGTTAATGAAGGATTATGTGTACCTACAAAGTTTTGTTATTGGAAACTGCCTTGCATTTATGATGAAGTTGGTCCCTCACTATACCCCCTGTCTGCCTGTCATCTCACTTTTACAGTACTGTGTAAGACACTGGACAGTAACATGGCCTTGCATACTGGTAGTGAGAGGTTCAGGACATGCCAAGGGGTTGCATGTTTGTAGTTCGCTATATTAATGCAAAAGAACATTTATAAGCTCTCAGCAACAGCCGTTTTTCCATAATGAGTCTGTACTGCATTTCTTTTTGTGTTCTTTGCCTACTGAACTAACATATTCAGTGAAATGTCTCATTTGAACATTTCCCTGAATCATAGGGGTAAAATAATTAGAGAACTACTTATATAAAATAGGTATTGTTTTTACTGTAATTTGCTTTCTGAATGGCTTTGTACCTTGATGGAAAATAAATGTGGTAGTTTTCAATTTTCCCTGTTAGTGGAAAAAAAGAAAAAGTAAATGAGTGTGTCAAAGAATATGAAATCTGCGATGGGCCAAGAGAGTACAGTGTGAGAGGATTTCTTCACAGCAGTGTGATTTTTGAAGAGCACACCTTTGGTCTTGCAAATGAGATGGAACTCAAGATTTTATTAGTCGGGATTGTACAGGAGTGCATGTGTGATTCATGAAACAGAAGAGCACTTGTAAATAGCCAGCTACGTGAAAGCAAGTAGAGTTGCAAACAGAACTTTGAAAACTATTTTCCACACAGTTATGCATCAGGAAGAATCTGTTGCCTGTAGGACTATTGTGTGCAGTAAGGAAAGTGCCCCCTGCTGCTGGGTCTGTGGAAGTGAAAGCATAGGAGACTGGGGTTTGATCGCTTCTAGCAAGTGACCGTATTGAGGAAAAATGAAGAGCAGAGGCTTTTTGTGAAAGCTATTAGGAAAGATATTAGAAGTGTGCTCTAATCAGTGTATTTGCTCTGTTTAAGACTTGAATGCTAAAATATTCCCAAGAAGTTCACAAAGGGATACAGGTTAACAGCCTTACTCTGAAATGGATAATAATAAAAGAGGATGCTTAGCTTCAAGTCTTTGCTTACTGAGGCATTGAGGCTGAGATCATTTATCTTAAGGTGAAAGATGCTCTCCAGCCAGTAAGTCTGGTGCATTTAAGTCACTGGTTGAAAGCTCAGAAAAACACCTTGTACTAGACCTGAAAACAAACGGGTGGCCAATATGTGTCATCAACTTTTTGCAACCTCTGGAGTCTCAATTTCAGTCACGCCTTACCTCCATCTTATCTTTCCTGATTAGGCTGTGGAGACGGATGTGGAATTTGGGTTTGCAAAAATATATGTTGAACTAGAAAAGACTAAATCCTAGGAAAAAGTTTCATAACTACCTGGATAAGCAGTAGTGATCAAGCTGGGCAATGGCATACTGGAAACCAACACTACCCTCTGATAGCAGAACCTCAGAACAAATTGTAGGTGAATCTTAGTCATGGGATTTCCTGTTGCCTTTTTTACTTTTGGTAGCTCTTTCCTTCAATCTCCAGTTTTTTGTCTTACCTGAACTGTGTTTTATCCAACTAGTTCGTAATGCTGTACCTCTGTTTATTTCTAGAGGACTGTGATGTCAATTTTCCCTGTCCATCATTTGCTCTCACATCCCCTCAGTTTTCTCTTTACAAAGATGTATATTTTGCAACCTCTGTGAATAGACATATCTGGTGTTTTGCATACAGTGACCTAAGAGATACACCATTCTTCTGATTTTCTCCAGCAGTCCCGATTTCAGATGCAGCTAAAAGTATTAAAGGGTAGTCCATGAATCTCAGTTTCTTACATCAAAAGTAATGATAGACAGTAGCATGCATGAGAATTTTTTCTTAGGACTGAAAGGTAGCAGCTAAACAATGGGAAGAACAGTATTCTGGGAGTTTCTACTGTATATCTTTTAGTTCTTTTTTTCATGGTCATTTAGGTGCAATTTCTAAATTTATTCAGTCTTATTTCAGTGGGCAGTTAATAATGCTAATTTAAAAATTAGAGAAGAATTAGAGTCGTTAAAATTTTTGTCTTAAAATTCCAGCTATCTTCCATTTGCAAATATTTTGGGTTTATTTTGTTACTCACAAACATTAATTAATAGAAATTAAATCTCCCAATTAAACATTCAAAGCTTTAAAACTAACCTCTACAACTAAGCATAGAAAAAACCCTATCCTGTCCTGATTTGATAAATTACTCAACATACTCTACCTAGAATCTGCTCTTTGATAAGAAGTATTTGTGAAGAATTTGTGACTGAACTGACAAATCAGTTTGAAAATTTTGCTATTAAAAAAAAAAAAAAGCCTCACATCAGTTGCTGCCTTCTGTAAACACCATAGAGACTCAGGGCAGCAGAGAATAAGCATGCTGAGAGCAAAAGGGAGAAATCAATGAAGGGGTGAGGGGCTAGAGGAGAGAGCACGTGGTCCTCAGAGACAGCAAAGTAAGGCAGCGAAGGGTATCTTATGGAGAATAGAATAGTCTGAACACTTTGTGTTGAACACTTTTTGTTACTGTGTCTCTTGATGGACTTTCAGGGGGCAATACGATTTTTACCAAGAAACAAAGGCTATGTGTATGTGTCTCTCTTGGCTATCAGAGCAAATGCAGAAATACCAGGCCTTTATTACTCATCCTTCTAGAAGTTCAGCTACATTCTTTGGAAAACAGGGTTCTGTGGTTCTGTCTTTTAAGACTCCACAAAGCGTTGTATATTCTTTTAGAAAGATAAAATACGGAACAATTTCTTTATAAAACTACTTAATTGAATGAAAATGAATGAACGAAATATTTAAAGTATTTAAGGTCATTTTTCATGTGAGATTCAAATGAGTACACAGAAATGCTATCACTATAAACATTTTCTGCAGACTTTTGCACAAACCCCTGTCCTTATTTTATAGCATTTTATCGTAATGTAGGTATTTTATATAACATTTACATTCTCTGTAGATAAATATCACATAAAAATATATCCTCAGAAATTTTTTTATTTGGTAAAATATTGTAAAAAATCTTAATCCTTCATTCCCAGAAATTGCTTAGACACTTCAGTGTTTTTAATTTTAAACTTGCAGCACTAACTAACTTTCTAGTTAACTTCTCATTATAGGGCAAATGCAGCTAGTAATGAAGCTTGCTTGTTTCTTCCTCCATCTTCTGATGTTGAATTACTATAAAGTTAATTTTATTTTATAGGAGTATTGAAAGGTTCTATTAAATACTGTGAAACGGTGGGTTAGATGAGAATACAAAGTAAATCTAATTAGATTGTTGCTTGGATGTATCCTAAATAGTATATCCTGCTTACAAGGGTTGAGTCATACATAAGGAAAAAAAAAAAAGTAAATCCCTTGTGGAAAGAACCTTTGTCATAATTGCAGTCATTCATAGTTAATTAACATAACATTCAAACAATGATATAATCAGATCATGCCATTGATTGGAATGAAATTACACACCAGAAAAAAGAAATTAAAAGTCCAAGCATTAATGTACCTTGTTTTAAAAAACCTCGGTGAGATTGATTTACTCTCTCTTCCCCAAAAAGTAAGTAATCTCCTCATGCCTGTTATTATCTTCTGATTAACTATGCAGTGCCACCTGGTGTGCAGATGGGAGGAATATTACACATCAAGAGCTCTGTTCACACCCACCCACACAGATATAAACCTACGTGGCAAAAAGTGAACAGATGTTCATTTTGCTTGTGCTATAGGAAAAAAATGTGCATCGTACTCCTGATTCATAAACTAAATTTGGAGGACATGAAATCTGCATATGGGGCCCGTAGGCCCATGGCCAGCACAGACATTTATGGAGGAAATATGTCATGTTCAAAATAGTTCTCATTTCAGGTTGTGAACAGACTTCTATTTATTTGCTTCTCTGGTTTTGGTTCACCTTGTATTTCTGAGTCTCTTCACTTGCTATTTCACTGATCTTGTCCAAATGAGTTTAAAGGCAGAGTCATTTGAAAATATATCCAGGATTTATCTGTTAGTTGGTTGCTTTCTGGAATTGCTTTCTGTTTCTTTGCTTTATGATGTTCCCAAAAATGATGCTGTCAGGCCTCTTTGCAAAGACCTGTTTGCCTCAGTGGTAATGTAGCAAGTCATGTAAATTACAGTGTATCTTGGTTAAGGATGGATCTTGAGTACAGGCATTGTGCAACCTTAGGCTCTGAAGATTGCCAACTATATATTTGGACGGCTTTTGGTGTTGTTTTATATTATTTTATAATTTAATAAATATTTTGACAGTTCATAGGTTATACAGCTTTTACTGCAAGGAAACCAAACCCTAAAGATAGAGAGATTAAACACAACAAGTAGGGAAGAAAAACAATGTGTTGGAAGGTAGCACAGGAAAGAATGATGTTGGAAACATGATCAACTAGATATTCAAAATAAATGGGTGCCTAGCTTAGTTCCTGGTTTTGTTACATTGCCTCTTGTAGACAAGGGTGGTCACTGTTTCAGAGTCTTGTGAAGACAGTGCTTTTCACCCAGAATTTTAAATAGTGACAACAGTGGCTTTTTAAGCACTGGTATCCTTATAGAGTAAAAGATATTAAAGACTGCAGAGCCAGGGAAAACACTTGAAATTATATCTTATTGTGGCAAAGCAACATATTCAAATCCATTTAGCTGCAAAAAACTGTGAGACTTTGGTATTAGAAATGAGAATGAAATAATCAAGATGAGTCATGAAGTTAGAGTACTTTGAACTTGAAGAGTGCTGAAGAACAGTGGCAGGATCTGGACAAGCAAATTCAAAATATTTCTCAGCTGCCTTACAGGATCCTGAGTAGTTTTAAAATAAAATTTAAAAAAATAGGTTTTTAAATAAAGATCCCATGAGAAGGCCAGTGATAGATGTGTTTGCATTTAATATACCACAGGATCAAAACTACACATTGAACTGCAGCTGTATGAAATGAAGTCCCAAGGAAGAAAGTCTACACAAGTCTCTACAGTCAAGTGTAGGACTTCTTTATAGTCTACCTCCCAGAGAGCATTAGCTCATGGCTTATGGCTTGGAGAATGAACGGATCCTTCTATAATGACACAGTCCTTGTTTCATGTCTCATGTGAATGATATTATAAACAAATTACACAATAATTGATTCTAATACCAAACTTGTTATTCCTCATTTTATTCTTATCTTTTGCTACTCTTTAATCTAGAAAGCTTTGTTATTTATAACCAGAAAGAATATAGTTATATTAGAAAAGGAACCCTGTGAAAGAACCTGTTCTTACATGTTATAGCAGATGTTTGAACTCGCTTTTATTCCCAGTGCAGCATCTTTCCTAGAGACCAACTATGTACATAAATCCAAGAATTTTTATGCTTAAGGCATCTTTTTCTACTATTGGCATTTGTAGTAAGCTGTTCTTTCAGTTCTTTAGACCTCACTACTGCTCTGGATATTGGTGGAACATTCCTAATACACATCGGAAGCACTAGGCAGTTGAAAGCTTTGAGAGCTCAGATGCACAAAAAAGCTTAT
Source organism: Oxyruncus cristatus (assembly GCA_013399855.1). Lineage (NCBI taxonomy): Eukaryota > Metazoa > Chordata > Aves > Passeriformes > Cotingidae > Oxyruncus > Oxyruncus cristatus. Next base: position 1,667,419 of record VXAY01004491.1, read on the forward strand.
TTATTATTAATAGTCTTAGGACACTTTCAAAAATACTAATAATCTGCCCTTGGGCATCCTTAAGATATTCACTTGTAAATTACACAGATTTTTCTGCTCTTACTTACTTATCTCTCCTACCAAAAAAATACTTATCATAACAATCTCTCCTGCACATGTCTTACAAAAGATTCTCCTGTCTCTTTCTAAGGTGCTGGACAGTCTGCCTGAGGAAATGCTCATCTAAATATAATGATACAATAATTTATTTCATATTGTTTTAAGAGTAGTTAATTTTTTTAATATCTGGGTGGATTATTTAACGTTATTTAGCACTTTGCTTGTAGATTATTCAAGCATATATTTTTACGAATTTTTATGTTTGGAAGTACATAAGAAAAGAAAACTTTGAACAAAATGGTGATGTTGCACATTACATTTTTCTGATATTATGCACTTGAGTGCTTTAGACCTAAAGAAATAAGGTCTGGTTGCTTGTATGCTGTCTCCGAAAGTTCACTCCGTAAGACAGGTACTTTTATCTTTTAGATGTACAGCTATTGATTATGCTGCCATCTTTTTGAAACATTATTCTACCTAATACTAGAGGAGGACTGACATACAAAATCTAAACAATAGGTTTAGAAATTTCTTTCCTTTATCTTGTTTGCAAAGGATAAAATGCTGATTAAAAACATAGGCTTGTTGCATTTATTTTTTTTTGTTTTTAAAGATTGTACACAAGTAGGAAGTGTATCAAAATCTCACTTGTTTAGTGCCAGTTATTGGTGAGGAGATGACAAGCAACTTTTTTGTGTTAATGAGTAAAGTTTTAAGCAGTCTTCCTGTCACATATATGTCTCATAAATACGATGTTTCTGAATTCATATTCCTTTTACTGCTGACTCAGCAAGGGGTGTATCTACTTGTTGAATTGAACTGACAAATTAAGACAAAACTGGGTTTGTGCAGTGAACTTGTAGTACATGTTCATGGACTTTTTGAAGTTGCCTAAGGAGACCTTCTCAGTCTCTGATTTCTCTGCTTTGTGAGGGTGGTCCCTAGGAAGCCACTGCTGGACGTGGGCAGGTCTCAAGGCTTCCGTCTGACCTGGTGGTTGTCTGATTCTCAGTCATGTGCTTTCCTTTTTGTCACTGCTCAGTAGTCAGGCCTTTGTTGGTCTAGGAACAGTTTGATATAACAAAGGGGAGTTACCTCATTTCAGCGGAAAATCCTGGGTGTGCTTGAGGCCAGTTTTGGTCCTTCATTTAATTTGCAGTACACTCATTAGTGGTTGATTCTGTTTTTGGGTGGGATTCATAGTCTGAGGGCCTTCTGAGTCCTGAACAACCTGCAATGTGTGCCCAAGGGAATCCCTCATTCCATCCTTCAACTCAACACAGAAATTGAAAACCTGTGCTCTTCCAGAAGGATTTGTAAGTTTATTATCCAATACAATAGCATCTACCATCATGGGAAGGCGCATCCACTGTCCTTCTTTAGTTCCAATGAGACGGAAGTTTTTAATGACAACAAATATCTGAGAAGAAAATTTTACTTGTTCACTATGATAAGTAATCTTTAACTAAGCTGTGTAAATGTTTGTGCTGCTGTCTCAGATTTTAAATAGATAGAGATTATCTAGGCTTTTGAACCACTCGTCATGGTCATGTTACTTGAAAATTGTTCTTTACTGTTCTAATCTATACTTCCCAGAGATGCCACTCATATGGTTGCCTTACTATGACGTTAAAAGTAACTGTGTAAATACATATATTAATGATTACTGGATGATTACTAAGAGTGTGTATGTAATTAGGATAGAGCATATAAATATTATGGAATGTATCACATGGCAAGTCTTTTTAAAGACTGGCTAACAGGTATGCAAATATTTCTCTGGGCTTGTGTAGCATATTGGCACGTTCTGCAGACTTCAGATAAAGTTTGACATTCCTTGTGTATAAAGTCACATAGATAGTCTTCTGTGTGCACTTTATGGTATCAAACCACATTCAAAATTTGGCACTTTCTTGGTGATGTCACAAGGTGTGGGGTATATGAAGTAATTAACATTCACTGTTTGTTACAGTTACTACTTTCTGTGTATTAATGCTAAATTTACTGTAAATTGTCTTTATAAAACAATGTTTACAAAGCTAAAACACGGAAATAAGCGTACTAAGTACTCAGAGTGTCTGGATAATGCTAATACAAATTACATGTTTATCTAACGGGAAGATATTTTCCAAACATTGTTCTTGACGATGTTTTCTTTCACAGGAAATCCTTTGGCTATTGTTCATTCATTTATGCTAAAAATGGAGTCAACTGAACATGAACCATTAGAGAAAGTGAAAATGCATTCAGCAGCTAGTATGATGACTCAATATTCCCTCAAATGATCTTTGTTGATTAGCTTCATAGGAAGAAAAAAAAAGAATAATGAGAATTTAAATATCAACAGGTTTCAGCCAATTAATCTTTAATGATAATAATGCCATTGCATTGGAATTTCTAGTTACTTACCAAGTAGAAACTTATGGTGTATTATTACATTTCTAAGAGTTGTAAGGTTTTATTTTTATTGTTTCATTGATGTAATTGAACATAATTGAAGTTGGTATAATTCTCTTCAGATTTCATAGGATTATTTTTGCTAGATATAATGCTTTGTTAATTTGTGACCAATGATAATAGGTGGTTGTTTATTTGGGTGCGATGGGTATATTTAAATAGATTCTAATACTTTAGTGTAGTGAAATTAGTACCTGGTTGCTATTTAAATTGAGATTACATTGTTAACCATTATCAAAGATAATTTCTAAATAGTACAATATTTATAGTTTTTTCTCTAATACATTGGATTTTTTAAATGAGAGTGGAACTATCTTCTAAAAGAAAGTTATTCTAATTTTATAGATAGTATATTGTTGAGTAGTTAGACATTGAAAATATTACAATTCATTAGTTCAATATCCAAGTGACTTAGGCATGATTTCATTTCTGTTTGTTGGGAAATGCAGGCTTGATGCTTCTTTTATAGCCTGATAAAAATCTTCTGTAGATGAAAAATGATGGCCAAATTTTTATCTGTAAGTTTTGTTAAACTTTAGAGGGCTAGAAAAGACTTGCTTCGAAACAAACAAAAAAACACTTCCGAAAAGATTTTGCATACTTAGGCAACTGAATAACAGCTGTTTACATTTTTATATTGCTTGTCTTCTTACACTCAGGGTTTGAGTTCTTTGCTGTTTCTAGCAGAAAGAAATTTGTAGAGTTAGGGCAGATAGACAGAGGGACCATTCTGTACATGAATCATAAGGTACTCGGTTGTGGTGTCTGTTCACTGGGATGAAGTTTCTGCCTGTTCTCTTGCTGTAGTAGCCGCTTGATAATAAAGCTTAGTGTTAATTTGCGTTAAAAAAACCCCCACCTTCCTGCAGTAGATAAAATCTAAAGAAATCACCCCTAATTGTTAGGATCTGTGCCTTACTGAGTAAAAAAGTTCTGAAATCTTAGCACTTTTTAAATTGTAGGGACATAAGAGTCTTGATACACCCACTACATTGACAAGTTGGTTTCTTATTTTTCAAATGCAAATATGGGCCTTTGCATGTGCTGAATGTGCCCTTTATTGTATTGAGGCATAGAAAATACACACTGTAGCTTAGTCACTTCTGTAGACCTGCCATGCTTCCAAGAATGGAATATATTTAAGCAACCTTGCAGGGTGAATAATCCTAAATACAAGTGTGGCATTCAGTGTTCGTTCAGAAAGCTATAGAATATGCAAACAAAGTGTTTAGTTAAAGGAGAGTTGAGTGAATTGCAGCTGTGGCAGGAGATGGTAGTTGTTTTTAACTGGAAGCCACGTTCATTGCCTTTAATTTTTCACTTGGTTAATACCAAAAATATAAATCATGAACAACACAGTAGATCAGTGGAGGGACGCAGTGTGGTGTGATGGTCTGCTGAGAGTGAGACTTGGGCTCTGGCTATTGGCCTCCTGGCTGTGTTCATTCTTCTCTAATATATTGGAATAGTGAAACTGAGCACTGAAAGGACTAGGGGAGTGCTCAGTACTGCCAAAGTGCTGTGGAGAAGCTAGACTGTGTTCTCACTAGCAAATGTCAGGCTGTTTCTTGGAGCTATGGAAATCTTCATTTCTAACCACTTGCAATTTGTGCAGCTTCCCCAGTTTAATTTCTATTCCAGTATTCTGAAAAGATGTGTAACGACCAAAAGAGCAAATTCAATAATGCAGATTTGGTTTTACATTATTGGCATGAATCCAGCACTTTCTCAATAATCACAAGGAAGTTGAAATTTTTTTATCAGATAACTTCTTACTCAAATTGAACCATTTTCTTTATATTTTCCCCTCTAGGATTATGCTATTACAGATATATTGTATTCTAAGTACTGTTTTCTGAAATGAAATTTTAATAATTTATCAAAAATGAAACAAATCTTGCATAGTGACTAATATATATTTATTTCAACCTTTCACATATGAAAAGATCTAGACCAGAAATAGTTTACTTACATGGTTATATTTTACTTAGATGTTGGAAAACAGTTTTGAAGGCAATTTAATTGCATTTGTGTTGCCAATTTGAAGAGCAGCTTGACTTTGTTTCCTTGAGTTCTCGAAGAAAAATACACCTCTGCTTGTATAACACCCCTTCTAAAACTCCCTCTGCCATGCAGCAGGGGTTTCTAATAAGCATGCAGTAGTGTAAGGGTCAGGGACTAACCAGTGAATAAAAGTCAAAACTCAAAATGAGGTCCCTTTCCTGTTTAGAACTGGGCAGTGATAGATACTGATAATGTTTGATTAATGAGCAGCAGCCTTGCAGTGGGTGAAAACATCTGTAAGAAATGATTTATTATTTCAAAGGTATTGGAAGCTTACTGTATCTTGTAGATTTAACTCTGTGTGCCTGAATAAAATAAATGAGATGCAACACGTGAAAAATGAAAACACATTACTTGTAAAGGATGTGTCACAAGCAGGGTATTTTTGTTCAAGTACACTTTGTCATAGGGATTTTTAATGTTGGTCTGAATACAAATCATATAACTGGTTCATAAAATCAACCTAGTTGGAATTCTTGCATCTATCATTGGGACAGAAATGAGGGTTAAACTTAATATGCTAGAACATCTTTAAATTTTTGCGTTTGGCATCATATACGGCTGTTCCAACTGTACACATGAACAGAAAAATTTTCTTAAAAATATAATAGGATTAAAAAAGCATTGATGCAATTTTAACATTGAAATAAGGATAATCAATTTATTTGTAATGTCAATAAAGTTTTTTAAACTTGCTGTAAATATATTTATGAACAAAAGTCTAATTCTCTTCTTCCTTCTCAAGCTGTGTGCTTGAAAATGACCAGTGACTTGGAGATTTTACTTTTGTGTACTTTGCAATTTAGTCTTGTAGTTGCTGGGTAGTCTTTTAGACTGCCTTTGGTTTATAAAGTGACCTTATTCTTTCTGTTACATGTCTGTGCATGTTGATCCAGTGTCAGCACCCTCAACTATTCAGAGCTGCCGTGGAGTTTGAATCATAGAGAGCTAATGATGGGGCAGACTCACCTCCATCAAACTGCAGTGTGTGTTCAGACAAGCTGGAGTGCCCTGACTCCAGTGTTAGAGAAAACGGGTTTTTCTCTAGTTCTGGAAATACAAAAGGTGGGACAGTGGAAATGTAGTCTGCTCTCCTATTTTCTCATCTTATGCTGGGTCAGTGACTGAAGAACACTTTTCTGCAGTGGGTAATATTTGGAAATTCTGACATATAATGTTCCATAAATCTACACCTATTGTGTGTATATACCTTATCCACTTACTTTTCTGTTCTGTCTAATTCAATAGGCATCTAAAATTTTTTTTTTTGGGGGGGGGAATTTGGTATTGATTATTTAAGTGTGTATGAACACCTGTCAATAAAAATACTTGTGTTCCTAATGTGTAAAGGAAGTATAACCCGGTAAAGGTTTAGTAAATGCGTGCCAATTTTTGGTAAAATTGGATGATTCACTGCAGTGTCCCTTAAGCCTATTTTCACACTGATTTGTCTGGAATTTAGTGCTGAATGGCTACAACATGGTATTTGGTTACTTAGGGTCATCATTTTCTTTAGGATCCTGTTAGATTCTCTTTATAGCATTTGCTTTATTTACATACAGCCCTTTCTTCTCTGTTCTTCATTTTGTTTTGATCTTACAGGCTCCCCTATAGAGAGAGTTAAAGAATAGAAAAAAGCATCTTTATCTTCAATCCTTTTTTTCATAGTATCTCTGAAATAGAAAAGGAAATTAATCTTGTCCTCGGACCATGCCATCAGCCAGTTCTTTAGGGTCCTCAAGTAATGTCATAGCTTTGGGTTAGAGGGCTCTCTCGTTTGTGGAGAGTCTGGCTCATCATCTCATCAGGTCCTAGAAGTTATTTTTTGAAGATGCACTAGACAGTTAAAGCAATTATGAAAGTGGAGGACATCTGGTTTTACTGTCACTGGATTTCATAAAATAGAGCTCCAGCAGTGATAGCAACTCCTTCTCTTTAATGTGGAAGCCACAAACTGACTACATTAAAGGAGTGACCTTTCAACCTACAAGCTGAGTGGAATTAGAGCAGCTTGCCAACCAGGAGGTCTTGGTAGTATCTCTGCAGCAGGTGTTGGCCTAGAGAACATATGGAACAACATCTGGACACCAAGTCCTCTGAGCTCTCTCAGGATCCTGACCCATGTATATTTATAGAGGGAGAGGGAAATAAAAACCAAAACCCAAACCAAACAAACCTAAAGAAGTAGATAATCAGGATTTATAGTGATGCTACATGGACGTTGCAATAATTTACTCTAGCAACCACATTGAAACTTCAGAAGCAAAAGCTGTCAAAAGCATTGCAAATGTGATAATTTCTGCACTGAAGGATTTTGCAATGAAGAATCTGAATCCAGACTCCTTGGTCGGGCAGCTAAGTCTGTAAGCTATGAGTCATGGCATAGGAAAGCCTAGTTTAAGCAAACTTATGCTTGCTTGACATAACAAGTAGACCAAAGAATTATGTAACATAATTTCTCTCCAGTTTGTCAGAGTTCAATTAACAGAACGAGTTGCCTTTGCTCATGTATGTATGCATCTGAGAATGTGTTGGAGAAGGACTTGACTTATGTCAGGGGTTGGTCCAGCTGCTGTTTGAGTTACATCAATGCACAGTGAAAAGGAACAGGGTCAGATATAGGTAAGGGTTTGAATCCATGGTTTAAGTTCAATGTGTTTTGCATAGCACGAGCCCAGCTCACCAAACAAGACAGGTTTCCTGCTACATACTAAAAATCATTTATGACTGAATATATTGGAGCCATTTCTCATATTTCCGTTCAGGAATAGTAAGGCATTGTTGCATAACAAATTCGGTGTCTCTAAATGAAAAGAATTATACAAGAACAAGAAAAGTATTCTTAAATTTCAAGATGATTTTTCACTATTTTTAAAAAAAATTTCAGTGGCTAACGGGATTCATGTATGTAAAAATGTGTTATTGGGATTTGTTTTAAGGTGCATCTTGAAGTTTCTGCCACTTTAGAATCTCTATGTATTTTATTGACGTTTTTAAATTTGAAAACAGATTCAGGACTTAGTGCTTCAAGTGTACATGAAAATGAGTGACTAAATGTAAGTAACCCTCCGTAAGTCGGGAGTTATTCCCAAAGCAAGTAGTACTTACAGATGTTGAAATATATTTTGCAGTCACCTTAGTGGTGTGTTGCATCCCAGAGGTATGCACAAATCCTGTATTCAAGCCAGTGTTATTTTGAAAAGACATGCATTTGGGGTCCTTCAGCTGTCATTGTTTTCCAGGACAGTGAAACTTGGATAATAACTACAATATGCAAGAATTATGAACTAATGCTGCAAGATAAAGTTCATTATGCCATTGTGTGCTTTTAAAATCATATGCTATTTTTGCTTATGTTCTTCAACTGGGATGAAAGTGTATCTATAACAGTATGACTAATTATCTTTACATGCATTTATCACTAAATAAACTTCACACAAGACAGCAAGATTGTTTACTTAAGCAGTATAATACTGGGAATGGAAGATAGCTCTAGAACATAGGATTACATTGCCAGAATGGCACTATTTATTAAGCTATGATAACGCTAATGTTCCTTTTTGATGTATAGCATGTGTGACTTCAGCTGAACTTGTAGAGAGCCTTAAGGATGTTTCACTGAACATTTAGTATGGCAGTAAGCCAGAATACATTTAGCCTAAACCCAGATGACAGGTTGGTAATGAGGTAGTGATTGATGACCACTGCTTCCATATGAAAACCTGCTTGATATGCTGGGGGGGAAATGCATTGCTAGCTCTTCTATTTCACTCGCTCTGTGTTAGTTATTCTTACTGTAGAGGAGTAGCATTGGCTGCTGGTTATTCAATGCTGGTTTCACTATTAGATGAGAATTGAGTACTCAGCTGAGATTGTAGAAGCGCAGCCCTATGGCTTCATTTATGTGTAATTCAAATCCCAATTTCAATGGATTTTTATTATTAAAAATAACAGCAATTATGAAACAGCCTATAATATTCTTATTACTTATCTCTGTAATTTTACAAATCCTTACGATTCACCTTCTGTGCCATCTACATGGCACTGCTTTCCCTTCTGATATAAAAAGAGAAACCTGGTCCAAAGGTTGTAACACATTGCTCAGGCAAAAAAGCCTGAACAAGGCTGCTGTTTTTTGTGCCTAGTCCTCTTGAATGCTTCATAGTAAAGGCACTTTGCACTGCTTATTCATATGAGGGGCAAACTGATGTTCTGTGCAGCAAGAAGGATATTCAAGCCCTGTCTTCCAGCCAGATTCCAGCCTGATGTCTGAATTAGCGGTTGGAAGAGTTAGGAGGAGGCAGCAGAGGCTTGTAGGGATTATGTCCATAGCTGTACCCACTCAGACAAGAGTGTATGTTAGATGTCCCCAAAGCTGGAGGATAACTAATGGGATCACATTAAGGCTTGGTTAGAAATCACCCAGGGGTGCAACAAAGGGCACTAGGGCATCATAAATATCCGATGTCAAAAGAGACTCATTATTAGTGTTTTCCCAGGCAGAAGTGACTTTTGGTCAGGAAGGGGTGAGGAAGCTTGTCACCCTAACCAGAGTGACATTGTACTCCCTCAGAACAAAAATGTGAGTAAAAAAAAAAATTGGGATCAGTGTTAGAATCAAGAGCCAGAATAAAGAGATAATGAAGCAGGACTGGGGCAGTTTCCATTCTTCTCCTGCTGCTCCCAGGGATGTAAGGGAAGTTTTCATGCCCTGTGGGTGTGAAGTGACTGACTTTTTGACAAGGAACCAAAACAGTATCAAAATGGCAGATTTGTGGGGTGAACCTGCATTGGACCCAAATGAGGGAGCCTTTGTCGCTGGCGTTTGTTGATGGCCTTTGTGCAGGACAGGTTTTGACTTGGTCAGGGTGAATGTCTGTGCGGCCAATTGAGGCCTGTCTGATAGCGCTCGGCAGCCAGGAAACCTGTAACACTTACTGCACATTTGGGCTGATAATGATCACTTTGGGCAAATCCAGGAGTGCTTCTGGCATGACTGCAAGAAGGGACAAATGAGCAGGCAAATCAGGAAACCACTGGATTTCCACTGTTGTATGAACTGGTGGCAACTATGTTTTCAAGTGGTTTGTTTGGTACTGCAGTTCATTGGGGAATGGATACACCTTCCCTTTTGGGTTGGTGCTGAGTAAAACATTTTTATCTGCTTGAGAATGGGTCCAGGACTGTGCAAAGTACGATCCAAGGTAATAGTAATGCCTCTTGGTAGAAGAGAGGGTTCTTGTGAAATTGCAATAGTCTTCAGAGCAGACCCAAGTCTTGTTGTCAGGTGCCAGGAGGGGAGCCGGCTGCAATGCAGAGCTGGATTCAGATATGCAGTGCAGAAATTTATCTCCATATGCAGAAATGGAAAATTATTTGGGCAGAATCATGATCAGGTCTATTTGGGTAGTTTAACTTCCCATAATAACGTTGTTATTTTGTTACTAAACCATACCCCTTTATGTTTCCCTCCTCCTTGTGGCTTTTCATTTTCATCTCACTGGCAACCTTTTTTGAGAATCTGTGTTTACTGAATAGTAAGTTCTTTAGGGAACACTGGTCTTCTTTTTTGTTTGAAAGGGACCCACATCCCACATGTTCAATACCAGAAATTACTGTCTTTTAATTTAGGTGTGTCATTCATTTGATGGGAACTTACATTCCATCAGTTCCTGTGTATAGCTGCAGCATCCCCCGGGCAGGTGTCCTGCGAGCTTCAGAATTTGTCAACTCAAGTTTAAGCTAAATGTTGCTTTCCTATGAATGTTTTGATTGAGTTTGCCAAATGGTCACACTTAGAAGCTGTCCCTACTTAAGACAACCATGTTTATTGTTCACTGACCAGTGACAGGAGGGAACAGGTCCATTGATTTTTACCCTCTTCCTCGAAAGACCTTAATTTTAATAAGCCAGTGGCAAGTGAGGACATAGTCTTTGTGTGGAGATTAATGGCCATATGGTGTTGTTGCTTATACACTGGAAAGCTCAGTTATTTACTGTAAAATCTGACTCAAAATTCTATACGCAAATCAGAAACTCCTACTTGGTTTGTTTCCATAACAACATACAAAACAACATCAATCACTTATAGTAGAGCTCCACACTCCGTAATTAGGGATGCAGTTTTAAGAAGTGTGGGAGGAGTTCTGTAAAGTGTTTTTATGTTAAAAACAACATTAAGCCTTGTTCTCACAAAAGCTTATGCACAAACTTCACTTACCAGAACATAACTAATTCCACTGGCATTTCTGGCCGTGTCTGCATATGATGCAGTGTCTGGAGGGATTATGCATGCCATGCTCCGTGTCCAGTCTGGATGACTGAAGTATGAACAAGGTTTGCCTGAGGGCGAGCTTGCCTTCTGCATGGGGAGCAAATGTAGGGTTTACCTCAACAGACAGTGTCCGCTGACTGCTTTAACTTACTGTTTGGATTTCAGTATGAATGTAAGTGCTTGCAGCACAGCAAGCTGTAATACTGCAGAAAAGTATATCAAGAAAAAATTGCTCAAAGCACTTTAAGCAGGAAAAAAAAAATTATTAAATTAGCTGTGTATCTTTTTAATGTAAAATTTTAAGTCAATAGGGCATCTACGAAAAGTATATATGGTATTTTTCACTGCTCTCAGGTGTATTCCTGCCATCTCCACACTTTCTACACTATAGCAGTCAATGACAGACACTGCCATATACAGCTGTTACATCATAACTTCTTCTGTGGTCAGTTCTGCAGACCCACTGATCCCTTGCAGTAATCTACAGATTGGAAAAGTTCAAAATCATCAAATGTAAGGTATTACTTCTTCACTAGGCTTACTACTTTGCTAGAAAATGTGGAGGTTTTGGTGTTTGGCATTTTTTTTGTTTGTTTATTGGGTTTTTGTGGGGGTTTTTTTAGTGTTGTTTTTTAGTGTTTGGGTTGGTTTTTTTAAATACACGTTATCTATGTTTTAAAGAACCAACGTAACATGCTTAAAGTTCTCCTGGCATTTTTGAGGCAACGGTATCACTAAGTTGTGAGAAAACATTTTCTCCAAAGCATCTTGTAGCTGACAAATCTCTGGGCCCCTAGGCAGGCTGTGCTCGAGTCTTGTTACTTGCAACTGCTCCAGGGACAACATTCGTGGTGTGAGCCTGGGAAGGAAAGGCTGAAGGGGAAAACCCTGGAAAAAAATGAGGTACAGTTAGAAAAAAAACAAACTACATAAATGGGAGACAAAAAAGAAAAAAAAAATTTACAAGGAGACGGAACTGGAAAAAATTGGGGAAACATAAAGGAAGAAAAAGTAGATAGAGTGCATAAACTGCAGACAAAAAGGCAAATTGAAGAAATAAAAGCTGAAAGACATGAATATATCCATAAAGATGATAGAAATGGAAAGGATTAAAATAAAGCAAAAGCTAATATAGTTATTCCAGCCACATTTTCAATAGTTTCCTTCCTTTGATAATGAAGATGTCAGTTTTTTCTTTAAGGAAAAGAACAACTGACTGGAATACATGTGTTTTGCTGAATTTTGATGCTTTCTGCTCTTTGTAAAATATTTTTTTTTATGTATAATAAATGAGTAAGATCTAAAGTTAAGGAAAAACGTTATTTATTTAAAACCCTCCCCTGACTGGTCAGCTATAGTAAGTTAAAAGATGGGGAAATGAGTATATATTGAGTATTTTTACACCAGTTTTCATTATGTTTCTTATTCAAGTCAGAGATTAGGCGTATTGTTATATCAGCCAATATATTGTGGGATTTTTTTGAAAAAGCATAATTAAATCACAGGAAAGGTTTCTAGGTGACAGGTAAGAGAAGCTGTATAATTAGACATGTCCAAAAAAAGTCAAATAGTGGAAACTTGTAATCCTGAAGGAAGGTTGCCATTGTCTGTGCTGACACCAAATGACCATCTCATTCAAATGTTCAGTTCATTAAATAGTCACCTCCCGCTCGGCTTCTGCAGCTGAGCTCTTACTGCTCTGTGTGGAGTCGGTAGAAATAGGGAGGCTTTTAATTAAGTGTGAATTTTGATTTGCTCTCCGAATAACCCTTTGACAAGGTATTATTCCTTGGTTTTTAATATTAGGAATCACATGTATTTCCCAAAGGCAGAGGATGTAGCTGCCCACCGATATGAGTGAGTCTTTCTGCCTGTGTCTGTACGGGCTACTAGCAAAATAGCTATGATTTGACAAGGTCTGTAATCCATCTTCTTGAAACAAAGAATGGGGAAATAGTTGCAAAAATAAGCATTTTACAATAATTAATAACCAGTAGATGCTGGCGGCTTGATTACTGTCTCTGGTAGTTGAGGAGCTCTCCCAGTCCTCAAGGCCTTTCTAAGACCATTGAGAATGGCCTTTCAAGGACATTGCTCGCTTCTCTCAGCACCTTGATTATTGCGTAGGGCACAGGTGATCAGGATTCCTCCAGTGCTCCAGTTGCAAGGAGATAACTGTTAAGGCAGTGCTTGCACTAGCACTGTCACAGGCAGGAAGTAGTTTGCATGCTTCCCAGACCATGAAGATTCTAGTTATGAAAGACACTCTCTTCGAGCATTTTAAAATCCTGTTGAGTGAGTTGCCCAAGGGCCATCACAACCTTGCTTCTATTGTATGGTCCTCAGCAAAGCACTTGAATTTCTTTGCACATCTGCAAAGTGCAGGGATAAATGTTTATCTGTTATCTGGATACTGGATATTGTGAGGATTGTTACAACCGGTAAATGCTATTTGTTACTATTGGGATTGAAGTAACTCATGCAGCCAAGCGTAGAGTATAGCTTGCTGTCTGCCTGATTTGCATTTATACATGCAATGAAAATGGGAAGGTGTTGCTATAATATCACTACCTTTATTTTATAAATTTTATGGTTCTTGCAGTATAGTCGGAAATTCTGCATGGCATCTGCTATACATTTAACTACAAGGCTTCAGAAATTTTAAATATTCTATTTTCTTCCTTTTTTCTTCCATGTGGCAATAGCATTGCATTTATGACATGTTTCTGATAGCTTCATTTGCTGAATGCATTGTTCTGTTTATTTCTTTCCAGGTTTCTATGTAATCTTAGTTGGATGTATGATTTTCCTTTTATTAGTAATTATTCCCCCATTTGTAAAATCTATGCAATTGGGAATTTTGGTTTCAACATAGTATTTTAAACTATCTGTGTAAATGATTGAATAAAAAAGTAAATAGCAAAGTCCCCTAAACCTCCTCTATGATGCCTCAATAATAATCTCTTTTTATCTTGCAAAGACTGCATTTAGAAAATGTTCTGTTTCTTGCCTCTTCGACAGTCTTTTAATTCAGATATTCTGAAATGTGGTTTAATTCATTACTTTGTTCCTGAGACTCTGAAAATGGTGTTTTCTTTTCTGTTAAATTTGTGATAGAAATTATCATGAAAAGAAAAAATAAAAAACTGTCTCATACATAAATACATATCTGCTCAACATTTGATTTCAGACTCAAGAGGTATTATAATCCTAATCCCTCCCTCCGAAAATTTGAGGGCATGAGCTTTTGGAAAGACCTGTACTTACAGGTGTCTGTGTTTATGCTGGGTGATGTGATTGTCAGTGCAGGATTATCAAACTGATAGTTTTCGTCACACATGATGTACCTTCCACATACAGATTTGATTTTGCATCTGAATGCATAAGTGAATACTTGTTTTCTATTTATACGTATACTATAATCTGAAATAAGAAATGAAGAACTGGAGGTAGATTTTGTTTTAGCAGAGGATTCTGTTTATCTGAGTCTCTCCTCACACAACTGTTTTTGTTGCTAAGGTTAATTAAAGTCATTCTATGTCTGATTTTATATGTGAAGGAAAACTAATTTATAATTTAAAATACTGGCATAAAGGATTTGGCTCAATACAACTGATTTGGGGATGCTGAACTTCTGAAAGACAATTTTATCAATAGAGCTGTGAATGTACAAATCAAGATTTTCCATCTTTATGGTGGAATTTTTACATGGACTTTAAGGAAGCAGTATCAATTGTAACCTGTTAGAAAGTGACGTGAGAGACAGAATTACTGTTCTTTCATGTTGCAAACATCCACGACTGTAGATAGCGATATTTGAGAAATTGTTTTTACATACAACTGAAATCATATGAGAATGGAGGAAAATTATATTCAGTTTTTGATTTAAAATCCTTGTCCTTATCCTACACTCTGATTTTACAAGATTAGGGAGTAATTTGGTTGAATAAGGCAAGCCAAATTCCACCATTTACTGGGAAAGGGACTGTGAATAGCAAGATGTACTTTCTGCTAACAAGTAGTGCGTAGTACTAATTGGAAGGATGGAAAGAGGTTTTGAAGTGAAGAAATTTCAGAAATTAACTTTCGATCTATGTATGAGATCTGTATTTTCTAGTTCTCCATTGCTGAGCTTTGTTTCTTTGTAGCATGGGTAGCTAAAGAAGGGGTCTGATTTCCTCGTACACTGCCACGGGCTAGGAGATCTCTGTAACTGATAGAAACTTACTAGTTTTTTTAATTTCTCTTTTCTATAAATGTCTCATATCTATGCCCTAATAGGGAATACTTTTCTTTTACCTAACTGTAGTAGAGAATTTTTTTAAATCCCAAGTGAAAAATTCAGAAATCTTTCCATGGCTTAGGACCTCAACCAGGGTGTATTTCATAGGATCATAAAATAGTTGGAAGGGGCCTTTGGAGATTGTCCAGTCTAGCCCCCTAGCTCAAAGCAGGGTCAGCTAGAGCAGGTTGCCTAGGACTGTATCCAGTTTTAAACATCTCTGAATACATAAGAGGGCTTGCTCTGAAAATCTTTTAGCACTGCTTAGGTTCTCTTCCTCCACATCAGTAATGCACAGATACATAGATCTTTTGGCAGAAACGGTGTGGCTCCCAAAGGTACTTAGGCCCAAATCGAAAAGAGTATTTGGGTGCACACCTAGGAAGGGGTTTGTTTCAAGTGCAATATTCAGTTTGGTCCATAACACCAGTAGCTATGTTATAGTTAATATCAGATTTCTGCAGGGAAACCTTTTTCAGAAGTTGATTTTGTTGAAAGTGCTTTCACAAACATGTCTGACTTTTACTACCCAACTTGCCTACAAATCCCAGCTAGGATTTTCTTCTGGCACATAGGTAGTCACAGAAGACCGTAAAATACGTTTCTGAATGGATTTCAAATTTTTTTTTGTACTAATGTGAAAGTAAGCATGTTTATTATGTTTTGATCCTCTGTGTGTTTTTGTTTCAACTCTAAACAACATAGTATCTGTGACTGTATTTTATAATTACATGTAATTATTTAAGCTTTTAAAAAAAAAAAGTCTGGTGCTTTTTACAAATTCCGTTTTATAATATTGCACACTAAATAATTGTTTGTCCTTCATGCTTTGCATGGACAGTATTTCTGGTAAAGCAGACATAATGTAGCAAGTTTTTAGCATAAAGGAATTGAATATAATCTCTGCTTTCCTGATTCATTCATTAGCCCAAGAAATCCAGTAGCTAACTGAGGGTTTCCAAACAGTCAGAATATTCAGTGAAAGTTGATGATGATATAACTGAAGTTGAATGTATTAATTTTGTCTTAGTGATCCAGAAATCAATGCACATTAATACTGACTTTGGTCTGGGTTGGATCCAAAGCACAGTAAAGGGCCTAATGCTGTGAACAACTAAACTTTTTTCTTTAATTGTGCCGCTCTCAGCCATTGGCAGATGGTGGCAAGTACATCAAGAGATAAGGTCTAATAAGGTACAGAGAGCAAAAAGTTTCTTGACAGTGTGCAGATTAGTTTGTGTAACAAAAAAGATGGAATATTTAAAATAAGCTAATTATATGCTTGTTTGCATTATAGCATATCCTCAAAGCCCTTGACAGTTTTGAACAAAAGTTATCTTTCAGTTCAAAACACAACAGTGAAATAATAAAATACAGTAAACCCCCAAATAGTCTTTAGTTCAATGAGCCCACGGAAATCTCTGATGGATTAATAGAAAAGCTGCATTTACTAGAACTGCCAAACTCTACATTTGACAAAAAAACTAAATCTGTTTTAAAAAGAAAGAACAGCACAAACCTCATCTTAGATTTATGCTAGTGTCATTGGATTTAGGCACTTAAAAGAAATTTCAAGAGCAGATTTGCATACAACAGAAACCTGTAAGCAAATTGAAAGTGCTGCTTAGGATTCATAGAGGAACAAAATGCGTACTCCATCTCTGACATAATTTGTCTTGAGGTTTATGAAATAATTTTTCATCAGATTATAATATTTAAAGTAATTAAAGATACAATTTGCTATTTAATAAACAATGTGTTTTGTAACTTCATTAAAGATGCTGCCTCTCTTAATTGTAATGGTCCAAAAGGTTGTCAGTGAACTGTACATTAACTGCAGAGATAATAATGATTTTATATGCTAATAATTTTTAAATGAATAACTCATGTAGTTTTTCAGCCACATGGGGAAAATAATTTGCATTCCTAAAGCTTACTTTGGTATTAACCCCTTTGCTTGGGGAGAGTGGATATTCTTGTATAAAATGTTCATTTGTTTTACATTAACACTAATGCAAGCATGTAGGACCCACTGGTGTGAAAGGATTAAAAGCAGCAGCATTAGACAAGCATGAACATTTCAGAGAGAAATCCTTGTTAGAGGAACCTATTGGGACTGTGTAACTTGATTTTCTATTTATTGATCTTGTTTTTGTTACCATTTGAAACTCTATTGGGAGAGATTCTTCCTACTGTAGTACTGCAAATACAAAAATATGCACCAAGCAGGCATTAAGGATTCATGCTCACTGCTTGGTATATTTGTGTGCCTGGGTTGACATTAGTATGGGTCAGAGGAAACACACTCCCTTGGGAGTATTTGCACCCTTGGCTGCAGGTAATTTGAGGTGTCTTTTAACTTTCTGACACCTCTCTGTCATAGCCATCTCTTCATGGACTGAAAAGGGCCATACGGTCCTACCTCATTGGCACTTGAAGCATCACAAAAAGTAGTTGCTTAATATAAGTATAATTTTCCCATTATTTATACTTAACTTACCCACCAAAAGAATAAGCTTAAGAGGAGGAGGGAGCTTCTGTGCATACCCGTGCAGGTATCTGTACCTATGAACCAAGTACTTGACCCATGACTCTTGGTGACCATGTTTCACTTCATGTTCCTGACTCTTGGTTGTTGAAGAGGCATTTGGAGATTTGCATCACTGTTGCTTGGCCTGTTTTCTGGATAGTAGCTGTACAGCATTTGAGGTTCAACTGCATTATATTTCTGACCCAAAGTACCAGATTTAGTGCCCTGTGAGCAGTATGTGAAACACCCAGTGCAAACTCAGGCACTTGATGAAAATGCTATAATTAGTTAATAAAGACACTGCGTCTTGGAATAAAATTTTACAGGGAATGCCACATATGCTGATGTTGTGAAAGGAATTCATATTTAATTAATGGATTAAAAAAGCTTTAGACAATTTATGACTTTTTTCTGTCATTTGCTCTTACTCAGAATAGAGTCTGGTCGAAGTATTACCTTGCTTAGTTATTTCCAGTATGTGAACATGTGCAGAGGTAGCTATTCAGTCGCAGTAATGTTTCTCAGTCAATCTACTTGTGTGGGAGGATGTCAGTTTAACAAAATATTTACATGAAATTCCTTGCTACAGCTGCTTTTAAAAGGAAAGACAGATAAATATGTGCTTAATGAGAAGGATATCTATGTGTAGTGGGTAAATGCCCTAAATGAGAAAGCTCATTGACCCTCCATCATGTAACAAGAATGGCGTGTTTGTTGCAGAGTATTCTGTACTGACACACGGCATGTGACAATCTGAGAAGATAAAGCCTCTGATGACATATACTTATTATTCATCTGCAATTATAAAACTCTCAGTGCTTTTTTTCTTAATTGATAGTGAACACCGGAGCATAATCATGTTGAAAGTGTCTCTTCAGAATGTTGCTTTAAAGAAATGAGTAAGAAAATCTTCTCAAATGTTTTGATAGATGATTCATGGCACTGGAGCTGCTGACGAGGAGCCAAAATAGCCAAGTCTATAAATATGCAGTTACGAGAACTCTGGAAACATGAATTCTGGTTGTGTGACAGATTCAAAAAGCACTTTTTGTACTGGAGTAGGTTTCTAAAGTTGCTCTCTTCCTGTTCTACATTCAGATGCCATTGTCTAATTAGACTAATTGGCTGGCAAATTTGCCAGCTTTTAAATAAAATTAGTTTGGAGGTGAGAGAACAAATACCATCAGAAACCTGATTTATTCTTTCTTTCCATTATAATTGTTTCTTTTTAACTGAGCAGAACTAGGCTTTATTATTTCTAGGAAATTTCTGTTTAACTTACCGTATATGACATCTTTCCAGAAGAAATGAATATTGGCAGCCTATTTATAAACCTTTAAACAAAGTAATCATAATGGAATGGCTGACCTCCACCTTACCTGCAGTGGCAGTAATGGATAAAGCTCTAGCAAATAACTGTTACCTGAGGTTATTTTAATAAAAGAGCTTGCTTTAAGTCAGTACCTGTGCATTTTCCTGTGTTTTCTATTGTCTTCAGAAGATCCAAAATACACTGAGGATAATGAGAATGAATGATAGCTTAGATGTGTTCTTTCCTTGAACTGCTGGTTGTATTAAATCTACAGCTCCTGTGCAGACCTACAAATCTATAACATCCGCTTCAGATGAATTTGGAAACAAGAGGCTGCATTCTTTTATTCTTGGTCCAGAGATTAAAATTGATCACAGGAGGCACAAGGGAGCAGATTTTAGTATTGCAGCTCAATGTGGTTCACTGGGATGGTGCATGACTTCTGTACTACTTCACTGTGTGCATACAGGTTACAAATATTATTGATTGCAAGGGTCAGGCTGGAGGGGAGGTTGTGTTGTGTGATGCTATTTGGTAATTTTTAAGGGACAAGAGCTATGAACTCTCAGAGCATCTGGGACAGGTACAGTTTAAATCTGACAAATGGAGATTTATGTTTGTGTGAGCTGGCAGAGCCCCTCAGGTAGAAATAATAAATGGAAATGGGATAGGGTTTTTTTTTTTATTCGTAGGTCAAATATTGTGCTGTAGAAGAAGGGAGAAAAAAGATGTAATTATTACCTTTTCATCAGAATGCACTGATGATAGGTTTTCACTTGTAGATCTGTGCTGCAGGAAAATGAATAATGTTTAGAAGTCTTTTCTTGAGGCAGCATTTTAAAAAATACCTAGAGATGGTTTACCTGAAGTAATTAAAAATGCAGCGTAGGTGGAGTGATACAGGAGTAATTACTGAATAAGCTTTATAGCATCTTTCTGTTCTTCCATGTGGACAAAAATGGTGCATAAATATGCTAAGATTTAAGATAATATAATATGTTAGCAAAGAACTGGGAAAAACTACTTGTTTCCTATATTGACATTTCATATAGAGTGGTAATTATTCAGTGGCTTTTGGAAGACATTGCTGAATTACACTTTAAGACTTCCACATATGAAGAAAAAAAAGAAAAAGTGACTCCTTGTTTTTAAACTAGGAATAACCAGAAAGTCTTGTATTTTGCAAGTATTACTTAGCATGTAGGATTTTCTTCCTGGAAAAGTAAAGTTTTACAAGTATTTAATATAGATACTGTTATATCGGGTACAGAAGTGTGATTGACCCAGCTTGGTCAATCGTGGTCACAATATTGAAACAGGATGGGAGCTATGGAAGTAGCATGCAACAGAGGAATAGTACTGGGTTTAAGAGAAATGGCTGTAGTTAGATATTTCTATGATTCTTCACTGCTCTGATTCATCAAATTAGGAAAAAATATTATAAAAATTAGTGTTTATATTTGTAACACAGATACCACCTATTGGCTGTTATATTCCAAGTATATCAAAAATACAGGTTGATTTTAGGTAGTACAAGATGATGATGTCTCAGTATGCCTCAATGCAGCATCTTTGCTGTACAGTGTCTGAGATCTGACCAAAGCTATTATTCCAGAATATTAGTGACATAATTATCCCTCAAATATATTTCTATAGGATGAATTTGCTGCCTTTGGATTTTTTTTTTCACCTGTTGCTTTGCAACAGTGTAGAGGTGTAGTATTTGTTTTTCTTTGTCATGCCAACTAAGTCTTTGTTGTTTTGTTTTCGTGAATGTTTATCATCAGTTTTGTTCTCATTTTTCCATTCCCTGTATGTTTATTGTAACCTCCACTGATCCAACTTTTCAAGATTTTTTTTTCTCATGTTTTTAAACAAAAAATTAATATGAAGAGATATTTTCTGTCCTAACATTTAATTTTCTCTTTGTAAATTTTCATTTGCTTTGGTTATTTCGATATGTCAGTATGACTGCTTATAAACCGGATATGTTAGATGGTTAAGTTGTAATGAAACTGCTTGGAGGAAGGTATTGTTTCTATTGCAAAGAGGTATTGTAGTATTTTCTGCTTTCTTTTCACGAGTCTTGCTCTCAGTCTCACAATCCAGTTTATTTTGCTTTCACTTCCACATTTTGGATTTTCTGTACTGTATAAAAGTCACTTTACTGTGACATATGGTTTCTGAGATGATAGATTTTTCTGTGTCCTTCAAGTTACTGATAGACAGTCCCCAAGGAGGTGATCTTGCTTTTGTGCCCACTTCACTTCAGCACTGTTTACTGAGCAAGAGTAAGCGCTGGGGAGAGTTTCTTTCCCTGTTGCGTGGTGCAACATATCACACTGGCACATAGTATCTGGCTGGTGTCTGGAGCAAACACAGCCCCCCTGTGTCTTTCCTTTGGCAGGTAAGTGCTAGGAACAACAAACTTGTAGAAGGAAGAGGGAAAGGAACTGACAACATTAGCATGTCAGATCTTAACCTTCAGCATTCCTTCTATGCCTGGTTCGAGAATGCTCCTGAACAATGACAGCTTAAGCCAGTGGTGGGAAGTGACCAAATTCCAGTCAGGATTAAAAATCCAGTTCTGTTCTACTGTAAACAGACTAGAGCAAACTCTTTTCCTGGGTGGAATGATACATTCTTATGGTAGAGATGGATTGGACTGAGACTACTAAATGCATTTTTGCTAGTGACCTTTTCAGATTTGTTGCCAGGATAATAAATGTTACCAAGATGACATAAGAAAGGTTTGCAGCACTATGCCACTTTATTTTTTACAGCAGATGTTTCTTCAGTTACTCTGTATTGCAATTTACAGAACTCTTGTGTTCTGCAAATCAAGATTCATAGCAATCTGTTTCAGTGCTTTAAGTCCTGCAATAAACAACACCAGGCAGAACAGAACCAGAGGGAAGGTAAGCAGACTTCTGCATCCATCCTTCTCTGTGATGAGGTTTGCTTCATAGTGATCTTCTCATTTCAGCAAGTTCGTTCACCAGGACTACCAGGTAACTCCTAGCATCCTCAACTTCATTACTTCAAGTATGGGGAACACTAACTATCAGTTTCCAGCCTGAGAAGAAAGTCTAGAATTACCATCTGTTTCTTAATTTAGTGATCTGTAAATGTTTGCCCAACCTAGTATCACTTCTTCTAGCATGTCCTTTAAAGAATTACATTTTAAAAACATTTAGTGATACTGTATGCTTCAGTTCTGAGGTATGTGTTTTAAAAGAGTGCTTTTAGAGGATATGTGCTCAAAATTGTTCAGTTTAAAATCTTCATGGTGCTTAACTGAATAGGCAGATATTGAGATTTACAAAATCATAGCATAATTTCTCCAGATCTTTGTTTAATCATCTTGAAACCCTGATGTTTTTCATTAAAATACATTACCTTGGTCACACTTGAGTGTCCCATATATT
Source organism: Oxyruncus cristatus (assembly GCA_013399855.1). Lineage (NCBI taxonomy): Eukaryota > Metazoa > Chordata > Aves > Passeriformes > Cotingidae > Oxyruncus > Oxyruncus cristatus. Next base: position 1,689,865 of record VXAY01004491.1, read on the forward strand.
GAAAGCACAGGTGCCATATGTTGGCTGTAATAAAATTAAAAAGAGCAATCAAGACTAGAGGTAGGCAGTGGAGATGTTGGCTAAAGCTTTGAGAAAAGCTAGACTGATTACAATAGAATCAAATTAGGGGTGGACTCAATAGTTAATGGAACTGAAGAGTTATGGTTCACCCTTAGACAGTTAGGTCAAAATTCGATAGCAATCTAATCTGACCATGGGATCACTAAATGTTGTGAGGACAGACCACAAGGCTGCAGTGTTTTGTGATCCACACTCAGACATACAACACTGATTGTGTGGCCATAATCCTAATTTCCATCATGCACATGGATTGATTCTGAACTCTGCCTGTGATTCCCATCTGCACTGTCTAGCTCTTGTGAAATTTTGGCTAGCTCTAAACTGGGATGGGACAACTGGTCCTCAAAGAGAAATTGGATTATAGGAACAAATTTAGTTCTGACTGATCTGACTCGTTTATTCCTATTATTTCAATACCATTTGTGAGAGTTCAGATACTTGTCTCTGTGTCTAATTTAGCAACAAAGTAAGGTGTGAGACCTATAGACTGCATTTCTTCCAGGTTCAGCTACTTATTCAGATGTTTTTAAAAGACATGGTATGGATATAGCTGATCAATTTAGAATGCACTGCAGCAATTGTCTATGGCTCTTGTTAATAGATGTGAAGAGTGTTCTTTCACATATGCTGTACACAGTATTCATTCAAACTTCAGGGTAAGAAAAGGCTAACCCAAGTGTCTTGTAGTTCTTTTACTTTTTTCCCTTTACTTTTCCTTTTCCATGAATGAGGCCTTTAGCCATCATTAGGGGAATTACTTCTACAAACCTTGCAAGCATACCTATTCCAAAGTAAAGAAATCATTAATAAAAAGAGTGAAAAGGAGCAGTTATATTACAAAATAAATCTACCAGGCTTACAGTGAAAACAAATTTGAAGGAGCCACCTGCTGTGAGATGAGGCAGTAATCTCAACAGCAGGAAATAAAGGGAGAGAGGGAGAAAATACAAAAAGCATAGACATTAAAAAAGTAATTAAAACACTTATCTCCATCAACATACATGGCAAACAGAAAAAATCAACCACCTAGAAAACACACTCTATTGAACCTCACAACAGGAAGTAACAAAGCTGTCACCATAAAAAAAATCTCTAGCAAAACAAGAGAGATTTTTTAAAAATACAAGCCTCAAAAGTATTTACTAAAGTGTTAACACTAATGGACTGACCCTGAGAAAAGCTGAGCACTTGCAGAGCATTAGTAACTGTACTGGGCATCTAGTCTTTCAGAATCAAACCTTTAAAATGTGGAGAGAGTAACTCTTTAGATGCCAATGGTTGTCTGTTTCATGTATGGTGAATGTCACAGCATGAATTCTAGGGGTGTGTTTAGTATAATCAGCCATGTGGTACAGCTTAAGTACCTAACTTGGATTATGCATTTCAGTTTAGTTCATATCTAAATTGTTGTGTAATATTGATCCACAGACAACAGTGTTAGCAATGCTGATATGAATGAATGTGACTTCTTAGAAACAAATAGGTAGAGCATATGCTGCTGCATACAAATAGGTTCTATCATGTCTAGAGAAAACTTTAAAGTTGATGGTTATGAGAGTTTACAGTTTCAGTGTTATCTTTCAAGAAAATACTTCAATATACTTAAAACTTGTGGTCCAATTTATACAATTCATGGATGATGTGACATTAGGTAAAACTACTTTAAATACATAAATTTTTTCTCTCCATTTCCTCAGACCACAAACGAGACTTGTTGAATAAGAACAGAGCATTCAGAATTATTAAAGGATGCTTATGCTCTTGGATTTTACAGTGTGTTCTTTCTTCTCTGCCAGGTACCTTTGTAGTCACAGTCTAACCATATGGTACCTGTAGCTGCAAGTCTCTGGGCAAGTGTGAAATGCCATCAGATGTGTTACATCTGAAATATTTTTGTATGGGAGCGCAAGGAGCAAGTTGGAACACTCAGTGTGTAAAAAGGCAGGAAGATGGGACAAGATGGGTACTTTTCTGTTAATTCAAAAGGACCCTTTCAAAAGGCAAATGGTGGATTTAGAATTTGCCTTTAGAGAGCAATTACCTTAGCTCTGTATCTACTTTAGCACATCTTTCAAAGAAAATTTAAAAAGTATTATAAACTCTGTTAACAAAAATAACTTACCAGATAATGTCAGTTCCTCTCTAAAATTCCTATCAGTCTCTGGTCATCAGACTTCCATGGCTCCTTTGTGCAGGGCACACAAAGGGGCGCAGTCTGTTCCTGAACCTGGCCAAAGATGTGGAACTGCTGGTGTGGAACCTGTGCTACCTCGTTGCTTGACTGTGTTCAAGTTTCTGGGTCTCAGCTTGTCTGGGCTTCGTCTCTCAGGTATTGTTACAGGAGACTTGCATTGCCACCAGAGCAGATATGCAGATAATCAACTGTGTGTTTCCTCTGTCCAGTTTTATGTGAGATTAATAGATTTTGCTCCTCATTCTAAGGTAGATTCTGGCAGTTGAAGGCTTTCCACCCAGTCCTAGGATTTCCTGTAATGGAAGGAAGTTCCTGCTGGGAAGGACAGAAGAGGAGTTTTCCTTGTAAGTGTGATTTTTCAAAATCTGGTTTAGCTCTGAAACATGAACATGGATATGGCAAAAGTTGGAAAGATGTCCCTACCATCCAACTTTCTAGCTCCAAATCTGTATGGCAAGATAACATTAAAAAAAAAAAAAAATCCATAAATTGGTAAATGGGGTTTGATGTTGGTTTTGATTTGCTAGTTTTAGAAGGTAGAAAAAGAAATGTGCATAGCCAGTCAATGCCATTTCCCTTTTTCTTTTGGATTTAATTTGGATAAATTTATAAATGCAATGTCTTTTCAAAACAAATTTGAAAGATTCAATATAAAAATGTCAGAAGACAGTGTCTTGTATTTCAAGAAGTAGTTCCTGGTATTTTCAAACAGGGATTGCATTCACCAACTTGAATTTACAATTTTACCTGAAAGTAAGGGGTTGGTAAAAACAATTCAGCCAGTTCTGATCTTGAAAACTCTTTTGTCAGGAAAGCAGCAAAGAATGCAAAGAAAGAGGCTATTGCTTGAGATTTTCTAGCTCTTAATTTGTTTCCCTGATTCAGCTTAACTTTTTTCAAAATTTGGTACACAATTAAAAATGAAGCAAACCAAACTTTTTTGCCAGTGAAAACTACATTTGACCCTTATCAAGAATGAGGGCTTATTTTGTGTGTCAATTATTAAGACCAGTTGAGGAGTTCATTTGAAACTGCAAATCTGCCCCAACATGCCTGATTTAGGTAATCCGAACAATACGTTCAGGTTCACAATGCATTCCTGTTTCTGGGGGGAGGGAATTTGATCAAAATAGGAGACGAATACGGTGTTTGTACTCCTGCTTTAGTTCCCCTTTCCAGACCAGGCTCATAGTTACAGTAATAGCGGACTTAGCTAATTGATGTGTTGACATACCTTGATTTATTTGGTGCAGCAGCCAAGTGGACTGGGTGCACTGCTCTGCATGCCAACCCCTTACCTTGTCTAAGCATCATTCTTGTATATTGCTTTGTACATCTGACAAATTTAGTCTAATCATGTAGTGATTCATATCTCAACTGGGCTAGGGAATTGTATCTAATTTCTCTTTAAATGGAGACTGTGGACTTGACACTGTGAGTTGAGAAAATTGACATGCATCAGCATTGTGAGAACAAAGTACAAGATCTTGATAGGAGGGAGATATGTTTTTTCTTACATATATATATAAATATATGTATATATTTATATATAAAGGATATAAAAATGGGAGGTTAAAGTCTGTGTTTTCCAGAGTCACTATTTTAGTGGTTAATGATTTTGGAAAGTATATGGTATGTCAGACACGGAAGAGGTATTATACATTGGAGAAGGAGTTGAGGGGATCAAATGAAGGAAAGAAGGAAAGAGGGTTTCATACTAAGAGAGTAGTGATGCTTACTGGGAGATGACTGGAGCATCTGGAGATGAAAGGCAGAGCATAGCAAAACAGCAGGTTAGGAATTGAGATGAATTGCTTTCTACGCTGTACTGACCCAGATTGGGACTGTCTAGATTAGCTTTTGCAAAGCTGAACTAGATCTGTCATGCAGGCTGTTATTTTCACAATGTTTCTACTTTCTCTATTCTTAGTAAATGCAGTTTTCCACAGCCCATGAGGCTTCGTTGCGTGGTTTGGGGATCAGTTACTTCAGAAGCTTCTTCCCTGGCATAAGCAAGTAAAGGGGGACTGAAGCTTGGGGAGGTCCAGGGTCTTGGCTGCAGAAGATGAGGGGCTCCACATAGCTCTCTACCTGTATAAGAGAGTGCAGAGTCCATCCAAAAACCACCAAGAGAGTTGCTTTTCTAGGCTGCCTCCTCTTGGTTGCCTGTCAGAAGAGTTATTCTTCAATGCAGGAGAAGGAAATAATTGTTTTTACTAGATTTTGATACTGGTTACTTAAAGACAGGATATATGGAATAGTGGAAGATGGTTACAGGACAAGAAACTCCAAGTAATAAATAAATTAAAAAAAAATAAATCTTTTTGGATGGCTTGCAGGTGGATTTGGAGAGCAGAAAACTTACTACCTTGACTTCAGCCTAAAACCTAGGGAAAAAGACTTCATATTTTTCTAAGCACTTTTTCTTGGGTGGTTCTTGGCTATTTTGTACTACTCTGTGAATTCCTTTTTTCTAAAAGATCTCTCTGATTTATCTTCAAAGGGTATTTCTGTTGGTTCATTATTTTGATCTAAGTTGTGTCTTTCATAAATGACTGGGTTTTTGTACATTTTATTTCTTCTCTAAAACCATTTCCTCAAAATACATTTTTCCTCTACAGCCGGTTTTGTTTTGGTTTGGTTTTTTTTGGGTTAAATATTCTCTCCCAAGAGACTGTTGGCTATTCATCAGTATTTGATCTCTCTGTAAAGTATACTTCTATGGGGTGGACGTTTATTATGAAATGGTGTCTCTAAAGGGGATCTTATCTGTTCTTGATCTCTTTTTCTGTCTGCCTGTTTCTTAGCTGGCCTAGTGGCTTTAAGAAATACTCAGTCTCTCTATTTTAACAAAACTAAATGCAGTCATTAAAATGGCAAATACTAAACAGCAAAAGGAAATGCATTGGAATCCAGTACAACTTGCAGCAGGTGCTTAGCAAAAATCTTGAATCTGTGCTAGGTGTTTTAGGTGTAAATCCCCTGCATTTCCTTCTCATGTAAATACTGGAAAACTGTTTTTCATGGAGTTTTCAAAAAAATTAAAATAGTAAAATAGTAGAATGCCATGTATATTGACTACTTGTTCAGCTTCCATTTGGTCATATCAGCCAGGCTAAAAATTATTGAATCCAATGCATTGTTAATCCAACTTCTTTGATGTCAGTGACACTGAAGTAGTGATGAACCTGAAACATGAACATTGCAACAGTTCCTTAATTATACTCTTTCTTCAACCTATGGGAGCTAAATTACTAATGCTGTTAGAGACAAAATAGTTTTCATTAGGAGATCATAAAAGCGACAAAAATAAGTGGGGAAAAAATATTTGTGAGGGTTTCTCCTTGTGTTTGAATGGAGTTGTTAGGTAGAGAGAAAATTATCTTTAATGCAGGCTGCACATCTCACTAATGACAGGAGTGTTTCTCCCAAGAGTAAACTGAGGCCTCTGAACTGGTTTATGGATACCTCAATAGAAATAGTTGCATTACTCTGTCCTCTGCCTGCAGGCAGTCACTGAGAGTTTTCTCTGAGGTACTCTTCTTCCCATAGATAATTTTGCAATATGTATGTTGAGGAAAATCTATGCCATTTTAAAAATAATTTCTTTAATGCATTTTACATATTGTACTTTCAATAGTACTAAGTATTTCTGGCAGCCTCTTAAGTTATCCATTATTCATTCTTCATTAGCTGAAATTCCAGTCTACCCAGAAAGTACAGCATACAAAGGTCTTGAAGTTCAGTACGTTCTAATATTTTCTAACCTTTTTTTTCTCAATATCCAACTATAGATCAGTGTTGGTTTGAAAGTCAGGTGTTCAGCAACTGAGTCATGATTTGTTTTTTTTTTTTTTAATAAATAGAGATCACGAGAGTGCTCAGTAGCATGAGATTTATGAAATTCACAAATTTCAGGATTTTTTTATTTGCTTTTTGTCTTGTATGCCTTTTGAATTCACTGAGGGTATGTATTGTTTTGCTTTGCTTCACTGAAACTGTTTAATCTAAAAATATAGGTTTTTTCTTCTTGTATTATAGTAACTTCAGTCAGGGATCTAGAGGTTTAAGAAACTTCCCTCATATAGGTCACTCATGAAAACCTTTAAGTTTTTTCATGACTGAGTTCTGGCCTTATGCTGTAATGAGACAGATTTTTGCAGCTTTAGTAAAATAAAAAGACCTCAAATCTTCCCTACTTGGAACAACACTCCTCAAAGTGCAATCCTACTTTTTTGTTGAGACTAACATGGTGTTATTAGGGTTTTCCAAGAGATCTCAAAGACTAGTATGTTGGTCTTCTGCCATGCATGCCTGAGAATGGAGGGAACACAGATTGCTTTGCATGCACCAGTTCTGCCTGCTTGCTTTGAGGACTCCATGGTTCTAGTGTGATTTCCTAGAAAAATTGTTGACACTTACTCCATTTCGGTATGTAATTATTATTTAGCATACTTTTGATAATATTATGGGGTTTTAGATACAAATTTGAAAGTTGAGACTGTGTTGAAAACATCCTGATAAATCATGACATTTGCATGAAGAAAATGGTTTAACTTCTGTGTCAGCTGGGCTGGGTTTTCTTGCTGTCCAAATGTTCACACAGCTATGAGAAGATGTTATTTGGGAATAGGAAGATGCTTTTTGCTGCTTTCTTTTAACTGAAAGGTATTTGTTGCTATTAATGGTTGTGAAGTGAATCCTTGTCTGTATCCTACGGCTTCTGTCCAAATGTGTGCTATTAATAACTAGAAATAAATGTCAGCCAATAAGGACTTGGAGGTTTCAAGAAAACAATCAAGAATGGCAAAAAATGATGGCATACAAAGACTCACAGATAAGACAGATCTACAGCACTGCTATTTGTCTTCCTCCCCTCATCACTTAAGCTGTTCATTATTGCCTCATTTGTATTATCTGCAGACCAGCAGAAAAATGCCTGAAAACAAAGAAAGCAAAACCATTTCACAGCACTTAGAGTTACATTCACGGGCAGGTAAAGCAAAAGAAGAAAAGCTTGCAAGAGTCTTCACCAGTAGCTTCCCTGTTTTTGCACCCTGTTCTCTCTAATCCTTTCCTCTGCATTTGTTTTGTTATGAGTTATATGAGTACACATGCTATCCAGCAATCTGATTTTCAAGTGCCAGTACTATTAAATAATCACCAGTTATATAAGCTACAGACTGTAAATGTGAAACTACAGTCATTTGTGATGTTCTTCTGGAAACATCTGAGGGTTTGTAAAAGTGCTTGTATTGAGGATGTTTTTGAGAATGTGTGTGTAATGCAAAATACATGTTGGTCATTAAAATTTCCCGTGTAATTCTGATGTGCCAAAAAAATATCTATTTTAGGTTTGCCGGAACCAAACAGAGACAGTATATTCCAAGGATTGAGAATGGATCAAGGATTTTACACATCTAAAGACTTTTTACCTTTGGTAGCAATGGCAAGTAAACCAGGTGTGTGATATGTTTTTGTAATCATATTCAGTAAGTCATTAACAGTTATTGATACATAAAACTGTCTGGTTACATAACAGCTCATCCAATTATGAAGCACCTTCCAATTAATAGATCTGGGACAGAGTTTTCTCTTGGGGAGTGGCAACCTCAGAGTATGGTCAGGAAAGTCAGTCCTAAAGATTATAAACCAGATAGTCATATATAAAAATCTAAACACGTAGCAAATTGTTACCCCTAATAAGTTATATTTGTTATTTTGAATTATAATCAAAAGGTGACTTAAGCTTCTCATTTCTATAAATTATCTCGATATAAGTGGCATATAGAAGATGGTCTTGAAAAAATTTGATACTAAAAAGGTGTTTCCAACATGTAGAAACAGCTGCTTTGTATATTGTTTATAAATTATTTTACTTGATCCGAAGGTATGTACTGCATGTTTTACAGACTCGTTTAAATCAGGAGTAGTTCCTTACCCAAAGAACTTACAGTCTAAGACTCAGGACAACAGGAATGTGGCAGGAGTTAATAAAACAACGCTCAGTCCATAGGCACTAAATGCAGGCTTGTTTTACGCCGTGACATCTTTCTTGGAGTACAGAGGTAGCTGCATTTGCTCCCCAAGCAGTGTAGCTGCTTTCAGTGTCCTGAATGTGAAGTCATAAACTCCCTCACAAGGAAGTTGTAGACTTCAAGGAGGTCTCCCCTCAGTCTCCTGTACTCCAGGCTGAACAGACCAAGTGACCTCAGCCACTCCTCCTAAGGCTTCCCCTCCAGACCCTTCACCATCCTCATGGCCCTCTTTTGGATACTCTTTAATAGCTTATTGTCTTTTTATATTGTGGTGCCCCAAACTGCCACAATATTCAAGGTGAGGCCGCCCCAGTGCAGAGCAGAGTGGGACAATCCCCAGCTGGCAATGCTGTGCCTGATGCCCCCCAGTGCAGGGTTGGCCCTCCTGGCTGCCAGGGCACTGCTGACTCACATTCAACTTGCCATGGACCAGGACCCCCAGGTCCCTTTGCACAGCGCTGCTCTCCAGCCTCTGGTTCCCCAGTCTGTACACACAACCAGGGCTGCCCTGTCCCAGCTGCAGAATCCAGCACTCGTGCTTGTTAAGCTTCATACAACCACGCATCTAATACAACCTTTTTTAGCTGCAAACTGATTTTCATTTGAGCGTTCAGAAATTTCTTTTAGCATCATATAGAGTTGCCTGATTATTTAGCAGACTTTCCTTAAACACTGTTGAAGAATATATCTTCTGTGGCAAATTATTCTGCTTATAAAAGTAAAGGTTATTACCCAATTTTATGCAAAATATTTAGGAAGTGAAATTCTCCATCCCATCTGTCCCATTTCTCTGCTGTTTTGATCAAATGCTTATTTCTGTCTGTTTTCTTAAGCTCAAAGTGAGCTTAAATGGTTTGGGAGAAAGGGGTGGGGGTTTTGTTTGGGTTTTTTTTTTGTAAGAAAGAGATGTTTAAAAATAAAACAGATTGAGAATGTGTACTGCAAAACATTTGTAGATTAACAAAGTAGAAAATAAATCCCACAAAACAATGACTAAAAAATACTTTCTAGAATTCTGTGAGGACATGTAGCACTTGTGTACTGCCACCTGACTGCATGAGGATCTATATACTGCGATCTGCATCTTTTAAAATGTTGCAAAGTAACACTCTTGATTTGCTGAGATATTTAATGATTTTTTTTTTTACATTAAGTCTACAACAAGAAAAAAGATGAACTTGGAAGAACTAACCTTTTCTGAGTGATAGTAATAGATATCTCTTTGGTGTTGTCTGTTAATTAACATGGTCTCTTTTGCTTCATTTTCCTAGTGTCTGTCTGTATCTGTAGCTACTTCTTGCTCCCTAAGGCATGGAATTTTAAAATAAAATATAAATGTCCTACATCCTGCTTTATCCTCTCTTTTTCACTATGACAGTTTTTAAAATAATAGACATAATAGACTTAGTCACAGTAAAGTACATATTCTTCCTGCTTATTAATATCCTGTTATATTCCTGTTAATATACTTTCCTCTGAAAGGGGTTCCCCTTGCAAATACAAAGATGTGAATTTACCTGGGGAGCAGCATGTTACTAAGAGCAAAGTGGGCTGCTGTGACTGATCTGTTCTAGACTTGTACTGTAATGGTACTCAGAGCTGCCATTCCCCTGCTGCACTTGTGCTTTTTCCACTGCTCAATGCCCAATTTTTGTGAAGAATTAAGTTCATTAAAAATAAATGAGAAAAGTTTAGAAAAAGTTTTAGACTAAGAATCCTATTAAGTAAATAGTAAATGTGATGCCATATACATAGTGGGGGGAAATAATAACGTTTGTCATACATGAAGCATTTTACAAATGGAGAGAGAGTATGTGTATTAGGATATTGTTTCTCACTCCATTTAAGCATTGTTTACATGAATAATACTTGTGTTCCCACAATTACATATAAAAATCTGCTGCTGCTGTAGGGAGACTTTTTGAGTTACAGTGTAGTGGTTAAATGGCCAGCTTAGTGCCTCCTGACTGGAACTGTCACAGGCTCATTGAGAATATAGCTTTCTGTTATTTGTGTCACTATTTTTCAAGTTGCTATCATTTGCCTAATCAACAGTTAGTTGTATTTAAACATGTGATAAAGTGCAGCCTCAACCAAGGAAAAGACATAGTGCAGTTTTTCTTGTTGAATTGAATCGAATACAAGCTGTAGATGACAAATACAAAATGTCATTCTCTCCGTGTAACTTTTTACAAGTCCTTTGTAGAAAGCCACTGTAGATTAACCATTTTCTCTCAATGGAAGATCCAGGAATTACTATAATAACAGTACTCCTTTTCCTCATGTTCAGCTGCTGCAGCAAATAGCCTCTGAGAACCATGTCATAGCCAGAACAGTCAGTGCTTTACAGAAAACTGACTGAGAAGACTAATGTTGGTACACTATTACACAAAACAATTGGTCATCTTTTTTTTTTTCCCCCCCCCCCCCAAACTGGGACAATAATCAATCTGATGAGAGAGAAACTTCCTTTTTGAATAAAAAGATCTCACAATGCTAATTTCAACCTGACAGGACATACAATCCTACAGACGTATTGTCATTTGAATTCTTTCTCGATAGAAAGGTGCAGCTGCTTAAAGTACTGACAATGAAATTATGTATATGAGCATATCTTAAAAGGGGGAATAAAACCGTCTTTCAGTGGAGCAGAATAATTTGATAGTGACACTCCACGCTTGGAAACTGTAAGATGCAATTTTACACTGCTTTGAGTACAAGTACCTTTTGAGCTGTCATGCAGAAATGGTTTCTCTACTTGAAAATGGGGTTTTCCTTTTATCTTTCAGGGATGTGTGCCTGTCACTCTCCATTGCCATCAATACATGGAACTGTGATTGTACTTGGGGCAGGAGACACAGCTTTTGACTGTGCAACATCTGCTTTACGTTGCGGAGCTCGTCGCGTGTTCGTGGTCTTCAGGAAGGGATTCACTAATGTCAGGGCTGTCCCAGAAGAGGTAAAATTGAGTAATAGCAATTGAGTAATCTTAGAAGGCATATTGGTTGTTGTTTCTGTGGGGCTTGAAAGTGTGCTGTGGGTAACTTAAAAGCCATCTACTAAAAGTTTTGTTTATGAAAGTGCTCTTAAAATGTATATATCTTTATTAAAATTCTGATGCTCACTTTTTTATACTCTCTGTGTAAATAATTTTCCTCGGTTGTATCTGTTTCTTGTAACGTCAGAGATGTATTTGCAAACAGGGGCAGCAATTTCTTATAAATTAGAAAATGCATTAAAATTTTTAATCTTGGAATGAAACAGCCATTGAGTATTGTGTGTGACTCTACAGGTCATGGTTAGATCCTGGAATGATACCTTCTCGCTGCTGTTTCTGACATTGCCTTGTGAGCCTATAAAATCTTGTAGAAAATCACTTACAGTGATTTTGGCTTTGAATCACTGCCAATGGCAATGCAGCAGTGTCATTCATCACAGATTTCAGCACTGAATTTGATTTTTAGTTTGGCTTTGCACTTTGGCATTTATGAGGTCATCTGCACATTTTGAAACTGGCTCTGCTTTGTCAGTGTATCTATACTCTGGGAGTTTATCAGATTAGATTTTTTTTATTTTGGTGGTCTTTTTCCATTTTCATTTATTTGGTACATTGTGCTTTCACATAGTTGAGGATATTAGGACATCTAATGCATTTTTATAGTGATATTTGTGGTGGTTTGGTCATCTGTTTCAAGAAAGTGGGCACCTTAGATCTTACAGAAGGGGAATGGAGTTTCAAAGAAAGTAATAGAGGGTCTCTTGGTGCATAACTTCTGTTGCACTTCAGTTAAGAGTTCTAGACACAATGAGATTACTGAAGTCATCGCACAGACTCGTGCTATTCAGGTTCTTACTAAATCAGTTGTCACTCTGAACCAAATCTTTGATAGGAGCCTGGATAAATTCCTAGGAGTTGTCAATGTTTGTACTCGTCCAATCGTGTTATGGCCTTGAAAACAGTAAAATAAAAGTAGCTTCATGTAGTAATGGCCATGCTAGAATCATGTCAGGTTGGATATTACATGTTAAAAAAAGTTTTGTAAACATAGACAATCAAATTTTAAAGACTTTGCTAAAACGAAATGCTGATTGACTTAAGCAGTTTTACCATGGCAGAGATTCAGAAGATCTTGTCTGGATTGTCACTCAGAAAACTGTTGTTTGCACACGGTAGTCAGTATTTAATAAAATCTTAAAATCACAGTAAACACAAATCATGGTATGTCCAAAATAATACTAGGACTTTTCATAAAAGACACAGATAGTTACCTAAGTAACTCTTTTGCCATTAAAGGGGTTAAATATCTTCAAAGTAATGGAAAAATAAGGAAATATATTGGAGAAATATTTGCCTTGAAAATCTACCTGGTGCCAGTGCTTGACTTAATAGCATTGGAGGCTCTGAAGCTGATAATAAGATGACTGTCTGTATATTGGAGGCAGCTGACTTCTACTACATAAGAATACATGGTAACATCTTGAGTCAAAAAATGTCTGGGTGGTTTGTTTGGTTTTTTTTTTATAAAAGCACAGCATAGTTAAATATGTTTTATTGCTTCTGCTCTACAGATGGAACTTGCAAAAGAAGAGAAGTGTGAATTTCTGCCTTTCCTCTCCCCTCGGAAAGTTGTTCTTAAAGGTGGACAAATTGTTGCTATGGAATTTGTTCGAACTGAACAAGACAGCGATGGTGACTGGAAAGAAGATGAGGATCAGGTTGTCCGTCTGAAAGCTGATGTGGTGATCAGTGCCTTTGGCTCCGTTTTAAGTGACAATAAAGGTAACCCTGACTAATGCATTCTGCAAATGCTGATTGTTATTTTAGCTGCAGCCATTTCCTGTGCTTTGACAGTTCTGTGAAATGGGTCTTCTAGAGCTTACACAGCCTGTGACTGCTGGTCCTCTTTGCAGGAGTTTCTTTGTTCTTTAGGTGTACCTCTTAGAAAAAAACTTGGTGGTCTGGTAACAAAGCAGTTTTCTGTACGTTGCTCTATAGAGCTGGAACTCAGAATAGAGGTGCAGTTGCTCAGTATATATATGTCTTTTTTCTCAGTGGCAGTGAGATCTCAAAGAATACTATTGGGAATTTCTTCTGGTCTCACTAATTAACTTTAGAGAAACTAATTATATTACAACTTTAAGCTGAACTGATCTGATCTCTTAAACTTTTTTTTTTTTTAACCTATCAAATTAAGCTGGAATTAAGACATTCATTATTCTGGTTCAGCTGGTCTGGGTATTACTCATTACTTGTGCATATACTATGTGTGACTTCTCTCATATACAATATTTCTTAGTTGGATTTTACAAGCTTTAGTCTTAAAAATTAGAAATTACATAGTTATATATTAAATATACAGAAATTGTCACATCGAACGACATTTCAGAGATGGAATGAATTGTCTGCATATAGCAGAGAGATGAAGAGGATGAGTAGAGCTAAGAACATGGGAACTGAGCAGAGCTCAGACCATTCTCTTCTGATACTAGGTTAGACTTAAAGAGTTCAGGCACATACAAGAAATGTACCTCAAAATTTAAAAACTTTGATGCAGCAGGAGACACACTGATGAAATGAATGGATCTTCAGCCTGGAGGTGCTCATCTAGGTTAGCAGTAAGGCCTTAGTGATCCATGTGCCTACCTCTCCAGCGCAGGGTCATGCCAGCCAATTAACCCGTAACATGTTGTCGGGATCTCTTGGGTATAAATGCTCTGAACAGAGGACTTGCAAGTGCCTCAGATTGTACATGACCATAAAATTTCTTAGCATAATGTAGTTTTGTGAATCTTTGTAGTATTTTTTAATCAAGGAAAATGGTAAATCTAAAATAGTCTAAGCAGGGTCTTACTATGAGCAGTGTACTCAGCGCTTCCTGTTCCCCAGCCCCATTGTATCCGATGGTAAAGCATCATGCAGCCATGAGAAGAGTCTCAGCTGCCTCCTTCAGTAAAAAGGATAAATTTGGTTCTTTGAGGAACTTGTGAATGCCAAGAGGAATCCTATCTTGTGTGTGTTACTATTGCTTTGGGATAGTTTCTTGCAGCCTAGGCTCTTACCTAGACATCAGTTGAACCCAGCTACATATGGTGCTAATTACTCAGGGCTGCCTCCTGCCCGGCAGCTGCCTCCTGCTCTGAAGTGCACACGAAGTGCAGTCTGTGTCTCTTTGAAAGATCAGACTCCCATTCCACTTGGAGCTGTATTGCTGTATAGAAATTCTACCATCTGTGTGGGTCATATTTTAGGGCTCAGTTGAACCTCCAAGAAGCAGGGAGAAGAAGAGTAAGATTTATTTACTTATTTATTTTAATCTTAACTACTCCGATAGGATAGTGGAGTTGATTGACTGAGAATTTTTGAAAATTTTGTTAGTCCTGTTTTTAAAAACCCTGTGTTTAGGTGTTTTGTAAGGCTTTCTAGAACCACATGTGGTAAATCAATATTAGCCTATGCAGTCAGTATATTTTGTTGTGATTCATAGACCCTATGATACAGGAGCGATTCTGTTTTCTCCCACATTAAAAATTACTTCAGTTAAAAGGCTGAACTTACTGTGTTGCTTAGCCACAATATTGTGCTAGTCTTGTATTTCCTAGTACGCATTCACTGTCAAAATTAGTTGTTGTAAGGTTTTTGAATAGGAACATAAAATGGGAGGGCAACAAAGTCATGCAGTGAGCTGATCATGAAAGAAGAGAGTCATTTACTTTGGGGGTGAGCAAAACCTCAGTTTCACCCTGTCTTTTGGGTGAAGCTGCTGTTAGAATAGTAATCAAATTAAAAGGAAAAATGCAGGGCATTCGTTTTGGATGTTGTGAAAGTGAAAAGAAACTAAGACTTGAGTGCATAAAATGTTTATTTTGAGCATACAATTTCAGGTGTTTAAATCTTTGTTTTTTGTTTAAACCTGTCTTAATGAAAGTCACATTTGCTTTTCACCAGTGAGCTGGATTACAACCAAAACTTCAGGCTACCTCAATATACATAGCAAAAGAAATTAAAACAAACAAACAAAAAACCACAACAAAACCAAAAGCATCTTATCTTCTTAGTGTTTTGTTGTGAGTGAGGTTTTTTTTTGGTGTGTTTTTTTTTTATTTTTTAAGGAAGCACATTTTTGTAGTCAAGAGATGGGAATATTCAGGTATTTTACATCAAAAGGTGGAGATGAAAATACTACAGGTACTCAAAACAGGACAATGCCATGACAAACTGATCTGACTTGGAACTTGATCTAACTTTTGAAGAAGGGAATGGACTGGACAAACTCCAGAGCCCTTCCAATCTCAATTATTCTGTGACTGGGTGACTCAGATGCAGGTTGAATAAATGTGTTAATTGCTGCTCATACAAAGAGCTGTATCAATTGACCTGATTCATAAGGCACCTCAGGGAACTGCAAATGTGGTATTGGTATGGGCTAAATTAGCAGGTTATGTCCTATTAATATTGTGAAATGCTGATTCTACTGATACAAGAATAAAGAAAATACTATGAAACCAGAGGGATTAAAATCAAACTTAATCCAGGTTCATCAAAGTGTTCGGGGCAGCCTTGATGCTCATGTTTGAAAGTTTTATAAGGAGCCATAAGCATGTGGGATACTGATGTTCTGAGCAGAAATAGCTCGTAGGTTAGAAAGGGTTTTCTAGTCTATTATCCTCAACAAGATGTTCCCTATTCTTGCATGGTAACTATTAAATTTTCAGCTGAGATACCATGCATTCACAGTAGGTATTTTAGCCTTTTTTCATTTGTTAAGATAAAATGCTGATTGCTGATTGTGGTTTTAAGTAACAGTTCTAGTGGGTATTCAGCCTCTTATTTGGAATCATATAAATGCACCATTAGTTTAAAAAAATGGACTCCTAAATCCATTTTATGCTTGTGAAGTTACTAATAGACAAAACAGGAGAGTTGCCTTCTACACTGTTTTAAGAAAATTACCGCTTTACTGAACAAAAAAAGTCCCAACAAATTGTTCAAATCAAACAACTGCAGATGGAGTAAGAAAAATGTTTTGATTCTTCTTAAAAAAACCTACCAGATTTTGCAAGCACAAGATGCTTTTTTTTTTTTTTTTTTTTTTTTTTTTTTTTTTTTCTCTTTTTGTCTAGGAAACCTTTTTTTTTTTNTTTTTAACTGCATTGCTTACGAAAACCTGCTTTTTTGCTTAGTTTGTTATTTTGGAGACTTGTGACATATTAGTGAATTACTAAAATACCTTCTGTTCCTCTTCCAAATTGCAACTACTCAACATACACAGATGTAATTCTGTGTGCTCCACAGCACTGTGTACAGGCTCAACATCCTACTTATCACCAATCCAGGTGGTTTTAAAGTCTGAACTTTGAGTAACCCTTTTCTTATATATTTTGTTCTGACAAGCAAAGAAAACAATATTTTTGGACTGCAAAATTTTGCATTAGAACAAATGTCCTTGTTCTGATTTATTTTCATAAATTTCTGAGGAGAACCATGGAGAAATTATGGAAAATAGTACACTTGTTCAAAATGCACTACAGTGCAGAAAAGGGACTGAGGCAGGATAGGGAACTGGCAATGTAAGCGTAGTTCAACACTCTGTTTAGCAGGCAACAGTAAAGAGGAAGTATTCCACATACCAGAACACTGAATCTTAGTATGATAATGTCTATTTTATTTTCCTGGAGAGGCAAAAAAGAGAAATGCAAAAATATCCAGGCAAACTCCAAATACCACCTTTCTAAAAAAAACCAGAAATTGTAAGTTATTTGTGAACCAGAATATGTTTTATGAAAAATTTGGTAGTAGCTGACTATTGCATCGTGACTGAAGGACAGAATTTTGTTTTGCAATTCTGGGAATCAGTCACAACTTTCAGATATTTTGCCTTTACTTTTAGTACAACTGTCATCTTGCTTGGAAACTGCAGCACCAAATCCCAGAAGGCTTACTGCTCCCCTAGAATAGTTCAACGTACAGCAAGGATAACTTTTCCCTAGTTGTTTGCAATTTTATTAGTTAACCCCCTTATAGCTAATATGTATTTCTACAGTTTGAGAAGCATTCGCTAGAGAAAAAGGGAAAACGTTTGCAGAGTTCTGACCTCATAAGTGAAAAAAGATTTTAGTTTTCCTTTGAACAAAAATATAACTCGAATGGCACAGAAGCCAGGGGTTCCAGAACCTGGAAGGAGTGTTGAGTTTCCTCATACAGCCTGCTCACACAACTAGCTACCTTCAACCTCGAAGTACTGAAGCCTTGACTGTCTAATGAAAGAGCAGCATGGAGGAAGAAGAGGCTGTGATACCGCAGCTGGGAATGCCTGTGGGAGTGACCTGGGATCTCCCTGGTAGCACAGCATCTGCCTTCCACCAACAGAATAGGCTTTTAGTTACCAGACTTGTAAAAAATTGTTATATAAAACTGCAACTTATATAGATTCAAAAGATTCCTATTGAAATAGATAGGACCCTTCCTGCTGAGTCATTTGGAAAAGGATTTTTCTCCGCAAGTAGGTTTACTGAATGAGTTTGAGTGCAGCAGTTCCACTCTCTGAAATGATTACCAATTTCCAGTATCCAAAAGTGGCTTCTGATGACTTCTAAAGCCCTGCTAACTTAGAGCATAAATCCTGCTCTTTCAGCTGATAGACATCAGTACCCGTTTGCTCGCTGGTGACAGGCAAACAGTCAGTACCAGCCTGCAGCACCATCAGCCTAAGTGGACCCAGCTTTATTCAGTCAAACCACTTTTTAATCCTGATTCAGTACAGTAGTGGAATAGAAAATGTGGGAAGCATGATTGTGACTTTCTGTATTTGCTGGGCATTTAGGCTGGGCGGTGTCAGCACTTAGTCTGTTGGTGCATGTGACAGCTGTAGTTACACGTTTTAGATTAAGGAAGTTACAGTATATTTGTATTTTTCTGAAGTAATGCTACTATTCACTTTAAAGGAATTCTGTAAGATGGATATCAAAAATAACATTAATGAGCTACTAAAGCTAAAATTACAGGAACTTATGAAATTGGTTAAACATAAAAACCATTAAACTGTTTATTGAAGCTTCACAGATATACTGCAGCTAATGAGCATTTCTGCTATTTAAATAAGCCCAAATTGAACACACATTACATGGATGCATAATTAGTCATGGCAGTCAAACACACAGACTCACTTTTAAAGCTTTATTTGAGGAATCTTTTCCATTTGATTTGTTTTGTTAATTAAAATATTTTTTCTGTATTCACTTATATTTTAATATTGTTTTTGCAAATGCTATAATTTGCTGCTGCGTTTCCATTTGTGTTTGTTTGCTCTGTGAATATAACAAATTTGGAATATATATTCAGCTCTATCCTTTTGTTTGGTGTTATTTGTGTTAGCATCACTTGATAGCACTAGAGTAATTAAATTGTATGTTGTCTTTCATCCAGAAGGATCTTTTCAAATGATATATAATGTCTCACCAGGCGATGGAGGAGAGGAATGCACAAACAGGGGACTGTAGTTTGAATTTTCGAGAGACAAGCTATGTTAGTTTCAAACTTTGAAGGCTGTGAGGGTTTAGGGTTTTAAAAGATGCTCTTTACCCCATCCCAAATCATGCACCAACAAAAACATTAGGTATCGAGTTTGTTATTGTCCAGTGTCAACTACCAATGCAGAGAACATCAAGCTCGGGTTTGACTCTTAGATTCTCTCTCACCCCTCACAGGGGCAAAGAAGGGACTTCCCTTTGTGCAGACCACAGCTCTCCCCTTCTTTCTGCAGGTGGTGTAGGAGGTGGTCCCTTCAGCCTCCCAGTTGCACTAGGTACCAGATGCAAATTGTGACGATATTAGGAACTCTTATATAAAATGCTTTTAAACCATGCCCTTATTTTTAAATAACCTAAATCTTGGAGATTATAAAAATGACGGAAAGAAATAGCTACTGGATACCGTGTCAACCTTGCCACCAGGGAAATATTCTTTCCCAATACTTACCAGGCAGACAAATCCACAGACCCTGGAGAAAGGTTTCAGGTGAAGGTATGTTGGGCATTCTTTGCACTCAAAAAGCTTTTGGTATAATTATGTCCAGACAGCTATTTTAGCACAAAGTAATTCAAAGAAAGATTTGAGAAATGTAATAGATCCAGGATAACAGAGGTAATACCCTATTTTTCCACAAGATGAAATAGGTAGTCAGAAATTTCAGTTTTACATCATTTCTTCTGAAAAACTACCTCTTCAACAGCATGTTGTCCTCTAACACCTTTACTGTGGTTCAGTCCTGTCTCAGAGAGGCAGAAGTCATCTACTAAATCCCCGCTACCAAATCCTACAGTACCAAGTTTTCCTCTGTGTTTTTTTTCCAAACATGTCTTTACAAGCCTGTATGTATTTAGCTTGTGAGAACTGTCTAGACCACATGCTGAGATGGTACCACTGCATGCAATATGTTATCTTATATATGACAAATATAAGATGATCAAAAGCTGTCTTAAAGCACTGACAGTCAGAGACACAAAGAGAAAGTTAATGTATTGATTTATAAATATTACTGAAGCATTTTAATAAAACTGCTATCAGCCATTATTCACTCTTTCCTTTTAATTAAAAAAAAAAAGGCAAACCCAAACCTAAACAAACCAAAAACCTTGTTTTCCACACTGAAAAATATCTCAATGTTAAGGTAGTGTTTAATTCGAACTTTCAGTAATTTAAATATTTTTACAGGAAACAATTTCTTAAGTTTCTGATGGGAGAGATTGTGCGAGCAATAGGTCTTGCAGATAGATTAAATACCTGTGGTAGGAAACCTGCTACAGTCTTTCAGCTTGAAACTGTCTTTTGTGACTCTGGCTTCTGAACAAGTTGCAAAAAATTACTTTGAATTCAAGTCCTTCGGGTATATGTTTGTAAATGTCAAGGAGAACATAGGAGGGACAAGTGGGTGACAATGTTTGTACCGTGCTTCCTGTTTAATTATTTTGCCCCAGATTATACACAGCCCCCACTTTGGAATACACTTCCAATATTTGATTTGAAGGTTAAGGGAGATACAGAGGCTTGGAAGAAAATCTCAGCACTATGATGTGCAAGAAAGATGTGTTTATATCTTGCTGTATACTGAGGCATGTGCTGGGACAATACTGTGACTCTGCCCTTTGTATTGGAGAAATATTTGTGTCTTACACTGGCAGGTTTCTCTTTTGCATATATGACATTGCAACTGCGTCAGTTTAATTGACCTTGGCAATATGCATCTGCCAGTGGTATATCCCTGAGGAACATTGCAATTTTAAGCTGCATTTTCTTGCAGAATCTTCAGTGCTGGTAGACAAACCTATGTAACGCCCTCTATTTTGGTATATGCCATCAACGTTTGCTAAAAATACTTATTGAAAACATGAGTCTCTTAAATTAAGCTACTTTGAAGTGCTTTGTGATTATAATAATTCTAAAATGTTAACATAGAGCAAGTAGTATATTTTTATGAGCATTTATGTGTATTTATTTACATTTATATAATGCCATGCAGTATAAAATTATTTTTTTTATTTTCACATCTACATTATTTTACAGGATGATAATATTTCATGTGGAGAATGCCTATATATGCTGTTCACTCACAGCATGAAAAATATTAAGATCTCTTAATGCATGCTCTAAAAGAAGAAATCAGAAATTGCAGTGAAAAAGATACAAAATATATTGTCTTTGTGTAAACGTTTTATTTTGATTGTGTTTTATGGTTTTATTCTTAATATGCAAAACAAGTTTTGAAGTGAGCCTTTCTTCCAGGTTCTGAGTTTAAATATTAAGTCAGCATGGTTTTGACTTTATTGAAATACGCATTTTTTCCGAATTACATTTTCTAATTGTTATCAGCGTGTATTTGACAGATTTTAGCAACAGTTTTTTTTCTTTCTTCCATTAACATATTTGTCGTTCACTTTAATTACAGTCAGAGAGGCCATGGCACCTATCAAGTTTAACAGATGGGGTCTTCCTGAAGTAGATCCAGAAACCATGCAAACAAGTGAACCCTGGGTTTTTGCAGGAGGTGACATTGGTGGTCTTGCTAACACTACAGTGGAATCAGTAAATGATGGAAAACAAGCTTCCTGGTACATACACAGATACATACAGGTGATTTTTTCAGAAGTATTTTTCTCTTTCCCGTTTCTATCTGCTTTAGATACTTTTACAAAGAATTTCATTGTGGGTTTGATTAAATGTACAAGTTTCGAGAAACTAATACCTAGATTATCTGGTGATTAGAACATTACAGATTCATTCAGCTCGGATCACATACTTGAGTTTGGGTAGACGAACCCAGCTTTCTTACATTATCTTAACACTAAAATCCAAGCAACATTTTCTTGGCCCCAGCTCTGAATTCCACTCAAGGGTAGCAAGCCTCCCTACACAGTAGACACTGCAAGTAGAAGTCCTAATTGGGTAACTGGGGAAAAGCAGTGAGCCCATAAGTATTAAGAAGCAAGATCTTCCAATAGTGCATAAAGTAAAAACAAAATACTGCCAATGTTATTACCTGGGAAAGATCTTTTTAGTTTACTATCAGTTTACAAAACACTCAGATTATCTGCACTGGAAACAAAGTTTGCTCTGATGAGACTGATAAAGTGGATACAAAAGCTTGACAAAAACTAAACACTGAATGCACAGAGGAAAATAATGCAAAGAATTTACCTGAGAAATATGAGTTTAAGAGGTACAGACTTGAAAAACCTGGTAACTACACGTTTCCTTTTCGTTCTCCTTGCTTATTGCTGACTGAGCACCTCTGCCCTAATTTTTCTAGTAAAAGTCTAGAGGAGCTGCAGAACAACCTTCTGAGACAGAAACACAGCCTCTCTGTAGAGAACCAGTTGACAAAATGTGTGTTCATAGTGCAGGGAACTTTTTAGAAACATGGTACGTGATTCATTCTCCCACATAAAGAGATTTGAACAACTGAAGTTGGGACTGTAACAGCTCGATGTCTTTCTCCCCCATCCATCTGCTCAAAGCCTCTCTGATTGCATGTTTGTGCAATTTCATGCTGTAGGGGTCTGATTTCACTTCCTAAAAATACTTCAACTGAAAGCTTGTTGTTAGTATCTGTGCATATTTTTTCTCACTTGTTCTAAAGCACTGTTTGTGTCCTGCCTTCTTAGACCCTATGAAAATGCTGAGTGTGAAACATCTTTAGTCCCTGACCTGCTTGCTTAATTTCTCAGTGCACAGTGAATTTGGGTAACCATTATAGGGGGAGAAAGGGTGTCTCCTCCTTTTTGTCTCCTTATTCCACCTCTAGAAATACAGGCATCACTTAAAATCCTCTGCTGTCATTTTGCTTCCTCCTCAAAGCTTGGGTTTCTTCCTCCCCTCTGGAATGTATTTAATACTTTGGAAAAAATCTGAATAGTCATGGCTTGAGAATTAGAATTTTAAATCAAGCAGACTTGTGATGTTAGAGCATTTCCGTTACCCTTTGCAGGTTTCAAGGCAGCTTATTCAACCTTACAGTCTCACCAGGAAGCTAATGGGAAAGCCTTACAGCAATCTTCACAGGAAAGTTTCCAAATGTCAAGTGTCACCTTTCCAGCTGTTAGATGAATGGGTTGCCCAGGGGCATTTATTTGGATGTGCAGGCCTTGTAAAATCTGGTTGCTGTGGTGCAGAATGCTGTAATTTGGCAATTTACTTCACCAGTGTTTGGACCTGGTAGAAATTTTAGTGACTGGAGGGCAGTTTGTTTTTTAAAGAAGTTGTTAAGAGATAGATTGTATTACCCTGATGTTTGTAGGGGTCGGTACGTGCCACACATGTGTGCCTTTGTGCGCACATATGTGCACACACTCAGTTCTCAGCTCTGTATTCTGGAAAATTCTGAAAGCAAATGAAAAAATACCCTTGCACACTACCTTATTTTCTTTCTATTTTGAGATTCTAAGGTAGGCAACCGTCCTGTGATCTTAGTGTCTGAATCAAGTACACATTAAATTTTAAATAAATGCATTGATACGATCTACATCTCAATGACAGGAATAGGTAGCCATTTCCAAACTCACTGACTATCTCAGCACCAGGATCGATGAATAATGCAGTCTTCATCAAAATAAAACTATTCCATAGGATTTCTCAACCAATCCAAGACCATGACAAAGACTGAAACTCAAACCCACCATCCTGACTACGTGCAGAAAGCACTGTTTGAACAGCACGCTGCTTGTATCCCAACCTACTCCAGGCAAAAGGCTAAGTGAACAGATGGGCCTGATATGTGCCCTGAAACTCCAGTCATTGCAAGCTCTGGCACATGGTCAAGTGAAGCGTGAGATCCAGACTCAAGGACTCTCCAGCAGAAATGCCTTATGTTCAAAACTGGAAGTTATTTACAGAAGCTTCTTGGCTGCTCTTATGCTGGAAACTTTCCATCATTAGTTGCCTAAATATCTCCTGCCTCTTAACATATTCCTCCCACTATATGAGGCATAGGTTCATCTCAGAAATTGTTGCCTGCAGCTGTGTCAGGTTAGTTTCTATAAACATGACCGGTCAAAGCCTAACTAAGGATAGATATAGTAGAACCTGTTAGAAAATGTATCCAGTATTCCTAGAACCGTTCCTTGCAAGTCATTAGAGATAGAAACAGAATCAGCCCAATTCATTTAACTGTCTACTACTCACAGCATTTTTGCATGGTTCAACCTTGTTTTGTTATTCCATGAATTATTCTTAGTGATTTATTTGGTCTGGGGATTGTAATGGCCTTCACTTTTGTCCAACAGTGACGTTACGATCTTGTGCAGAAGCATTATAGGCTGCTGTTCTCTTCTATGCCTCAGTTACCATTAATTTATTTTTGATCAGTGAATGGGATTTAATAGTATAATAGTTGTATTCAGGGTAATTCATGATTATTGCAGGACTAATTTCTAATTTTCTGTGCCTGCCTTGAGAGCAAAGACAACTTCCAGTATTTTCTTCCTGGATGACTGTGCCAACCTTAATGCTTCACTTCTGCTGTATTCATACACTTACCTGTGGTGTGTTTTCCCATATATGGCAGTCAAGCTGCCATCTTCTCACTAAAATCCCTCTTTAAAAAGGACTTTTCTGCTCTGGTTCATAATAACTTTTATTTAAACCTATTTTTTCTTTACTGTAATCTCTCCAGTGCAAACAGTTTGTTTATACTTTTCCTAGACTGAAATGTGTGATACACTTGAAGAATAGAGATCTGGATCCCAATTGATATAATTTACACTTCACTAAGACACAATTCAACATTAATTTTGAGCATACTATTGTGTATTTTCTATTTTGTCTTTACCTATTCTGTCAGAAAATGTATGGGCTTTGTATCTGAGGAGTGTAGTTGTTGATTCTTCATGAAGGTTGACCATTCTCATATATCCCTTGAGCATATGTGAGTGTACATTATTTCATAATCAATACCATAGTTAGGTGGTTCCCAGGAAGCTTGTATTTGAAGCTGTTAGTTATGTTGTCTGTTTCTTTTCAGGACAACCACAGGAAAAAAATGAACATCCCTTTGTTTAGCTAGAAAAACATACGAAACACTAGCATGCAGACAAATAACAAAGTACCATTTGCAAAAAAAAGGCAACTGCAGGAAACCTGGTGCTTTAGTTGCTTGCCTCTGAGTAAGCAATATGCCTGTTACAGAAACAGAAGACCAGGAAGGAGCTTAGAAAATCTTTGTCAAACAGGACAGAGCCCTGAGCAACCTGGTCTAGTTGACCCTGCTTTGAGCAAGGGTGTTGGACTAGATGGTCCTCAGGCATCCCTTCCTACCACAACCATTCAGAGATTGTATGAAGTAATAAATTTACCACAAAGGTAAATAATTGATAATGGGAGAGAGGCTAGAAGAAGCAAGTGAGAAAAGACATGTTTTAAGATCACACTTAAAAACAGAGAAAGCAGGAGTGAGATGAAAGTATTCATGAAAGCTCTTCCAGGCAGTAGGATTTCAGGAGAAGACTCTCTGTGAAAAATAACAGTAATGCAACTACTTGCTTTCACAGTCTATCTTTGTTAAAGTCTGGGAAATTGAGTTAGACCATAGCATTCTGGTTAAGAATTTTCTCCATCTAAAGGAAATTAATGTCAAAAATTGTATCAGGTCTAAAGCTGAGTTCCTGTCTCTCAGCCCTGCACTGCAGACCATGTGCATTTGCCTCTGGGCGAATCTTGTGTAGGGTAAGGTAGGGCTACTGTTTGCAACATGCCGTGGATTTTTCACCACCCTGTTTCAGTATCCAAGAAATTGCCATGATTGGAACAAGTACCTGCAATATTGTTAGCTCAGCTGGTTGGCATCAAATTAGAGGAAGAATGGGCCACACTTTTTGTCCTCTACTTCTAAAAATCAAGGGAAGAGTTATTATAAATAAATGCTTGCCCACAGGCTTTCTTTTCCTATTTGTTTGTGCAATGTCAGAGAAATCCTTCATTATAAAGATGGTTTTACTTTCAGGAAGCTATATAACATTTTAGCTTGCTGAAAGTTTTGCTTTGTTGAAAACAATGCATCAAGGCTTAGTAAATTTATTTCTTTTATAAGCATTGTGCTGAAAGGAAAAAGGAGCGAAAAATAAATAGAGCAAAAATGAAGTGGTAGGAAGGAGGGAGATAAGTCTGAAAAGATGTATTGCCACTGGCTACTGAACCTTCAACTGCATTCCTCCCCTGTGCATTTTTAAATACTTGGTTTATTCCATTGAAACCTCTTGTACTCCCCTCCCTGCCACCTCCACCTGGGTCACTTCATCATTACCAAAGCGTTAGACACGTTTTGTGGGACCTGAGTGCATCTGGGTGGAATTGTTTGTGGTTTTGCTGTTTTGAAGGGAAGTAAAGCAGGAAAAATGGACCTCTACATAAATTTTGGGAAGTGGCTTATTACTGGTTTGAACGATGGGATGCAGGAGGCAAGGCTTTTTTTTTGCATAGGTGTTGGCGAGAACTACTTTTAGAGATTTAATTGTCCTGCTTAGGAAAAAAACCAGTACAATGGAACTTCAGCTGCTTATTCAGCACTGTCTCCCTATTTGTCTGTAGCAATCAATATTTACAGTTGTACAAGCTATGAATAGTTTATAAGCAATCCACAGGCTGAAACGTATTCACAGAGAACATTTGAACAATTATGGATAGCAAATGAATTCACACTGGAAAATTAGGTTTATTGCTCACATGTGTGCATAGAGTGGAGCTGACCAAACACTTTTCCTTTAGTCTTTCTTTGCTGTCATTCTCACGGAACCAAAATCAAAGAATTTTTTGTAAGAGGTTAGTATATCAGTGTTCATTTCAGCACTGTGTAGGAGACAAAAAGTGTTCTAGCACTTAAAAAATTCTTTAATTTCAGCTGTGTGATCCAGGAAGTTCTGTTTTGACATTGCAAACAACATTTTGCAGTTGGGATATTAGTTAGGAAAAAAAAAAAAAAAAAAGAAGTTAAAACTATGAAATCAAACCCAAAGTAATAAAAAAATACTTTTTGATTGGTTTGTTTTTCCCAGCTTTTATTTGCCATTTAACAAAACTTTCGAGACGTAGAATGCCAGGCTGTTTGGTTAACTAAGAACTCAGATTCTCCTGGTGTGAAAAAATTACCCTGTGGAGTGTGACATGGAGGAAGCATTGAGCCCTTAGGAGGGAAGAAATGGGGGATGTTTGGCTTTTTATGAAGTGCAGCTACATTGGCTGCTAGCTGAGAGAGATCATGACACTGAACTGAGTTTTGTCCCAAGTGTTAGGGATCTTAAAAAGTTAGCATCTCTCAAAACATCCACCAGTAGGGACGTTTTGCATCGTTCGGGCTGGGACAGTGCTGCTACTTTAAGAGCTTATAAGCCATCAGAAAATTTGGCTCCTGAATGTACTCTTTCTGTCTGAGGAATCAGAATGCTGAGATGGGAATGCAATCCCAAAACCAAACAGGCATGTGAACTCTCAGGTTTTGGACCAGTCTAGGAAAAAAAAGGCACTAAACCAAACAAAAAACTTCTCATTTCATCAGTGCTTATTAATTTTCACAGGTAAAAATGGGTTAAATGAGTTTCTTAAAAGAAAAAAAACATAACAAACCCCCCAAAGGTTTTTTGGTTTTGTCAGTTTTTTGTCAGTTTGTTTTTTGGTTTGTCACTGGCTGAGTTTTTACTGTGTTACAGAAGAATCTTCCCCACACCTCGAGTAGTCCTGCTGAAGAAATCTTCTTTTTAAGGATAGAAGAAACTGCTGTGATCTTAGCTGTGACTTATTAGGAACGCAGATGGTGTAGGGCTTCTCTGTGTTGGAAATTCCTGCTTTATTTCGTTGTGATTTTATTGAATCAATCATCTGAGTGAGCAAGGATTTAAATTCTACCCACCACATTGTGATTAGGATGCTGTTCAGTATCCATACATGGAAAAATATTTTCTCTCTACAATTTTCGTGGTATTAGATGCAACATATACATTGAAAACTTTTCACTGGCTCTTCAGGGAGAAGACTGTCTTTAAAATGAAAGCAGAAATGGCTGCGGCGGCACAGCTACAATGTGTATGATATTCTTTGATCCCAAATCGGAGTCTAACTATTGTCCATCTTGAAGTATTCATACTAATGCAATTAAGTATAAACCCAATGAAAGTTTTGCATATATTGGTATGTTTGCCAATGTGTAGGCTAAAGAAAATCTTTAAAACTGGGGGGGGAAAAGTGCAGAGATTCAAAATACATTGAGTTAGGGCTGAGTGATACTCCACATGATGCCTTCCCTCATTTTTCACAATTCCCTATACTTTAGATTGGCACCTGGGAAGAAAACTAGAAAGAATCTGTGGACATACCCTGGGGTTTTTTTCAATCTCACTGCTGCTGGCTGCTGTAGGGAACAGAGCTGGCTGTTCAGGAGGGCTGAACAAACCTTTGGACTGAACCAGGCTATCAGTACAGGATATAAAATAACTGTTTCTTTAGATGTAAAGTAGCTGTTTTAATATTATTATTATTACTGTTATTCAGTTATTTCCTGTATAGCATAGTATTTTAGCATGAATACTATTTGGGCAGAAGATGTTACACATGCAAGTGTTTGCATGTTTTACTGATTTGCAGGTCTGAACACATAATAAAATACTTAAACTTTGGGTTATTTTATATTAATTATTCTCTTACCAGTGTTAATAATAAATGATATAAAAATTAATCAGCAAAAAGTCTGTGATTTTTGTTTGTGGGTTTTTTTTTACAGTCCTTATATGGGGTTGCAGTTTCTACAGTTCCAGAACTACCACTCTTCTATACTCCAATAGATTTAGTAGATATCAGTGTAGAAATGGCTGGACTGAAGTTTC
Organism: Oxyruncus cristatus; assembly: GCA_013399855.1. Classification (NCBI taxonomy): domain Eukaryota; kingdom Metazoa; phylum Chordata; class Aves; order Passeriformes; family Cotingidae; genus Oxyruncus; species Oxyruncus cristatus. The sequence goes on from VXAY01004491.1 coordinate 1,718,536, forward strand.
TAAATCCTTTTGGCCTCGCCAGTGCGACTCCTGCTACGAGTTCTTCAATGATTCGAAGAGCATTTGAAGCTGGATGGGGCTTTGCTGTCACTAAAACATTCTCCCTGGATAAGGTAAGAAAATATTTGATGGTATATTTCGTGTGTAACCCTTTCTTTGTATATTTGAAAAATCTGAGTCTTCTGGGAATGACACTGTTGAATCCAACTAGCATAAAGATAGCAGGGACGGTTGTGATCCATCATGTAGTTTGACTAGTCTGGAAGGTTTCACCAGTACAGTGATACAATTTCTGCATTTGTTTGTTGTTACATCCTTCCCTTTTATTCCTCCACCTTTTAATATTAGCCAACTATTAAGCATAAGAATCCTTTTTTTTAGAATATTGCGATGAAAGTGTTTTCTGTAAAGGATCAGAATGCACAGGGAATGAGTAACAGCTCTGTCACACAACTCATGAAAGGCGGATTCTGTGCCGGGGCTGCCAAGATAAGCCATTGAAATGGAGTTGCAATTGCAGTATGATAATGTGGCTGCAAGGTAGAGGTGGGTGGGTAGAGGAAGAGAAAGATGGAGGCAACATAAAAGAAGCCTATGGAGACAAGAGTAGTTGTGCTGAAGGTTTGTAGAACAGTGACATTGGCCTTCAGTAATGTAATGGAAGATGAAGGAATTAGAATTAAGTCTTGAAGGCTATGGCTCAGTGTGGCACCTTAAATAAAACATTCTGTGTAGATTTAAGCGTGTAATTGATTGTTCGGCCTGAGAATTGCATTCAGGATGGGTTTCTTGTTTCTATATTCAAAATGGCAAAATGAGAGTGAGCAAGAAGTTTAGGCAGTGAAAGAAAGTATCAGTGTTGATAAACAAATTGTAGAGAAAAGAAACAGGTTTTGGGCTGGGATGTAGGTAAGGTTTGACTTGTAGAGAAAGGAAGAGCAAAGGTAGATCCTTAGAGGTAGGCCTGAGTAACAGTATGAATAATTGCAGCATATTGTCATCCAGTGACAGACAGTAGTATGGGCTGAAGAAAGCTCTTGAGATTGATTTAGAAACAAGGGTATTTTATTATTCATTCAGAGATGGGATATACAAGTGTAGTGATAGATAGAGACCTTAGCAGAAGAGAAAAGGTAGATTTGCTCCTTTGCCACCTGTACATGGGTAAGTACCACAGGTGAATTAACTATAGTGAGTGGCCCTCTAATATGAGGAAGGTCTAAGGACAAAGTGCTGTGTTGCTACAGCATGCTGTAAAATATGTCAGACTGGCTTCTGCTGTCACTTACACCTGAAGAAGCCCAAAGGAAGTAGGTGTCCCTCTAGATCGTAGTTGAGATTCCAATCTACTTCATGGGGCTTCTTATTAAAATACTTTTTAGGACATAAATGTCATTCAAGTATGTTTACAACTGCCTTACATGTATGACATAGTCAGCTGTAATTATGCAGTGCCTGGGCTACAGGCAACCCATAGCGAGTACTGAGGTTTATTTATTTATCAGTATTATTGCTGGTATGCTCACAGTCCTGCCAGACTGCGTGTTGATTACTGTGCATCTCAAGAGCTAAACAGACACAGGCTGAGTTCCAGCTTGGGTGGGAGTTCAGGAGGAAAGATGTGCTTGTTGTAGGAAGTGATACTGGTGCTCCACTAAGCAGCAGACTCTGAGTCATTTCTCAAATGGTGACTGCAAAGTGTTCCACTGTATGCCATGCTCTGGAGGTGTGACTCGAATGGAGATATTTCAAGTGTTTTTTTAGTATTTTTTGCAATAAGATGCAAATAATTGCTGATATTACTTGTTTTTTAAGTTAATAAGTTCAGAAAAGTTGGGTGAGTTCTAGTTCAGTGATTGTTATTTCTAGCTTCCATCAGCTTCCTTCTGATGTTCAGTAGGAGGCAGTACTCTTTCTCTGTGCCTAAACCCTTAAATTGTGTGTTGCTGTGTGTGTCCCATCTAAGTACTACTTAGTTTTTCCACTATTGTATTCTTCCTAGGAGTGCACTTCCCATGGGTGTTAAGCCTTAGTATTTTTGACATGATTTGAGATGCTTGGCTGAGAAGTGCTATAGAAAGAAAATTGCTTTTATTTATCATAGTAACATGGCAATTAATGCTACAAAAATAACTATTTCAAATGGGAAGAAAAGCTCAATGAAGTACAGCACTTGTTAAGTGAACAGAGTATTACAGAAAGACTGCTCTCGTTGACTTAATGCTAGAGCAAGTTGTTGGTAGAGAGTTTGAAATATTATAGGTTGGCATTATGTGCTAACTTTTTTTTTTAACTTAACTTCTGTTTATGTAGACAGAGATCTGGTGCAATGTTCAGCAGGGAGCAGAATGGTCTCTTGGGCTGTGGTACCAATGAAAGTAGAGACTTCAGACTGAGCTGTCCTGCCCAGCCTAGTCATAGCAAACTGTGTAGCAGGACCAGCAGCACAGATTTCCTGGTCAAAGCCTGCAGAATCAGTGGGAGGAGGAGGAGCTGCTCCCCAGACAGTACAGTTCCCGAGAGTGGAAGAGCTTCTGGGAGGAAGAGAGCTTTCTAGACACAGTTTTTTGGCAGTTGAAGCTCCTCCACTTCAGCCTTGATTGTATGTGACACAAGCAGGATTCTGTGTTCATCCCTGTTGTCTCCTTATTTTATCTGTCCTGGTAAGACTTAACTTGTGGGCTTCCTTCTTATTTGCAGTAGTTAAATGCCAAGTGTTAAACTGCCTGTGTGGCAGTGGAGAGCTTAGCAGCAGGAGAAACTCTCTGTTTTCCAGAGCTGATGACTGAATTCACCACTGTATTCGGACACTGATAGCGGAAGCGAGTGACTTCCCTGTTTACCATGGGCATCCTTTGGCACTTCAGCAAAAGTGACTGATGCAAGCTAAATGTGAGTGACATACAGTTGTGAAAAGCATATACAACCCAACCACAAATTTCCATATATTTAACTACAGTGGAATGGAATAAGGTCAGAGAGAAAAACGTGATAAGTCTTGGAAGAAGGAGATCCAGGGACAGAAATAAGAAGGACTCAGGCTGGAGAGCCGAGTGATTTTCATAAGACAGAATTTATTTCATATGATTTACTTGTTTTCCTTCTTTCACCATCTAGCACAGAAAGCTCTTCTAAAATACTAAGCTAGGGATCCCTGCCACCTATGAGAGGCCTTACTGCCTTGTTTAGAGGAACTGTTGGGTAGCAGCGCTGGAGTTCTTGCCTCTGGACCATAATTTACTCCCCTAGTCTTTCCGATCCTCATCTGTCATGGCTTCACCTTGAAAGCTTCACATGCTGCCATAGAGGAGGTTAGCACAGAGCACACTGTGTCACGCCGTGCTCATTCCCGTTTTAAACACACACATACTTTGCTGCATAATTGTCTTCATGACAACCTGCGTAGCATTTCCTGTGTGTAGGGTGAGGATTTCAACTGTGAGTGATTCAGCAAAAGTTTGTTGTTGCATGCTACAGTACTATTGTTGAATCATTAAAAAGAAAAAAAAAGCTAACATAAGAAATAACTTCAGAAATTTCTTCAGAGCATTTATACCTAGAAGTATACTGCACTCCAAATGTTTTAGAAGGTACTGGATATTATAGCATAATGCAAATAATAGGGTACTCTACCTGTATGTGTCTGTAGGTATATGATGGAGATAGTTACTTGTATAACTTTATTTACTCAATTAAACATCTTTCCTCTGCTGCTTTAGTATCAAGTAGATTTGATTTCTTTCTGAAATGCTGAATAATGAAATAAATGAGAATAACTGTTTTTAAAATGAACTATCACTAGGAAAGACAAATGGTAGCAGAACAAAAGTGTCCCTTCACACACCTTTTTCTATATTCATGGCTTCCCTTTTTGAGTGCAGATCAATAGCTCTTTGCTCTATTGGTTCAAATAGTATTTCTATCTTATTCAGATAACTCTGTCCAGCATATTATTTGTGAATTCCATTTGCAAGCTATTGAAGGGAAATGGGAGAGGTGCATATCATAGAGTCCACAAAAACTGAATAGCAATTAAAACCTCTTTTAGAGAAAACTACATGCAGAATGAGAGATACTGCTTTACTTAAACAAATAACTGTGAGTGGGAGGTTTTTAGTAGAAGTGTTATTCTAAGCTGGTTTATTTACTTAGAATTTATTAGTGTGTATTGTTTAGTACACAAAATTTGCATTAAAACCTGTAATCAGAAAGTTTGTATAAACATAGTATCAAAAGAAGTCAGAAGTTATATGAAGTCTGCACATCCCTCCACCATATTCAATACCACAAGTGAGGTGTTTATAGCAGAAATTAGGGTTTTATCAGCTGAATTCAGGCTTTGTTGTTCTCTCACTGCATGGTATGGGCTGTTTAGAAAGAGGAAAAAACAACTGGGTTAGCAGAAATGCTTGCTTTGATTTTTAGATGCTTCCTTCACTTCTAAAATTTAATTCTGATTAATCAAATACATCTGTCTTTATTTTGTTGTGACATGCATTGATTTGTGATGCTGTCGCTTCCAATAATGCAGAAACAGTTGCCTTTATTATGAGAACCAGCAGAAATCAACATGCAGACTAACTTCATTTTTAATCTTTAATTTTTTTTCATTAGAGATAAAGCAAGTTGCGTGGCTGATTTTAAAACCAAAGCTACAATTAAAACTAGTTTAAATTTGAACTACACCATAGCGGAGAAAACTTTCCAGCCATAATATATGTTTGTGCAGTTCACAGACGTAGGTTTTAAAATATATTTCCGAACCATTTCTAAATAAGAACCATTGCTGGTATGAGAATTAATTAATTTGTCCAGTATATATCACATTTCTATGTGCTGTTATTCCAATATACATATTCAGACTCTAGATAGTTCTCTCTCTGTATATTTGCACCGTGTGCACCTCGCTTCATAATTGAAGGTGGTAAAAAAATCATGGTACAATGACGCATTGTTTTCCATAACATTAGTATTTCACATAAGTGAATCTGTATTACAAAATGTATATTTTTGTATGATATTACAGCATAGTAATTTAGATTAAACTAGTTATAATTTATGGTGCCAAGCCAAAAAGCTATTTAAGATGCATTAAAATGCAGAACCATGACATTTGAAATTCTGATGTTCTTAATATGACAAAGGTTATTCTATGGAGTTTTGCTATAATATGAAATATTAATATTTCACAATACAGTTTTGATGAAGTACAATTTGCCTAGCTTGCATACGATAAAGAAATTAAATGCTTACCAAGGGAGTTCAGTGAGAATTAGAGCCCCGCCTGAACATCTGCTTGAAATGTTATTATCCTGTCCTACTGACAGCATCGCTCCCTCATTGTTTTTCAAGATTGACAGCTGAATATTGTACTGATTTCTGCAGCAAATATATCTAGGTGAACTTTGTTTGGTTTTTAGGAATTTAGAACATGCTTTTGATTTCCATCCTATAATTTCTTTTTTTTATACTCTTGACATTTGTAGATGCCAGATTGAGGTCTAGTATGCTGTAGCAAAGATAGACCATTGACTTGCAACGAAATGCCAGTTGATATCTCAGTAAACAGAAATATTACTATTCTTTATTGTGTGGTCTGTATGAAAGCTGTATGGGCTTTCTTTGGGGAGACAAGTGATCAGATTGTTAATGTCAAATATAAAAAGGACTGTTTGCCTTTCTACTAAATAGCATCAGACAACTTTTATTAACTACATTTTTGAACAGAAGAATGGGCGTTTTACAGAATTCCTTAGCCCACAAAACTCTTATTTTTTTGTTTTACAAATGTTAAAATTATTATTATTGGTTTTAATATTTTTAGGAATCCATTATGTGCCCCATTTTGTCCCATACCTGTGAAAGAATTTTAGTAAGAAATACCAGCTTTATTGTTTCACAATTTTTACGTTTTTTAGATCAGTGCATAAAATCAGCAAAATGTAACTGGGGAGATGAAGGACTGTGCTGGGGAAATGCTACAGAATGTAATTATTTTTTAAAATGCTGTAGTAATGCTATTGTATTTTACTTCAGTATTTTTATACAGAAAATCTGTTATTTGGCTACAAAAAAGGAACAAATAATTCCATGAATCTGATTAAATAGCAGGAAAACAGATTTTCGTTCTTTTTTTCCAAGAAGAAGTATTTTTCTGACATATTCAACTCAAGGACCAGATCTCATCTCTACTTAGTTTTATGCTATCCCTGACCAAGTAAAAAGAAGGATGGAGACATCTTTAAAAGCAAATAACTTCAGTAGCTTCAAAATTACTTCCTAATGAGCTGGAAAGGACTGCGTTTAACCATTCTTTTTCTTCAGTCCTTACACCTGGTGATGTAAGGGTTTGGCACATCTTCATCCTGGAGGAATTCCAGTCTAGAAGGATATAGCACAGCTTGAACATAGTGAGAGGCCAAAGATCCCAGGACTGAGAGCTTTAACCAAGTCATTATTGATAAGCCAAATCCCTTCCTACTACAACTGAAGTCTGCACCAAGTAGATGTAGGCCTCAAATTGTTGCAGGCATGCCTCTTGACACCAGGGAATTTGCAAGTGAGGCACTTTGGACCATTTAAAAATCTGTTTTTACCATCAGTAAGGCTGACTATTTTGGCCAATGAGTACTTGGAATGCTCCAGATAACCAACTTCATTTTTAAAGCAAGAGTTTAACAACAATCTGTAAAAAAGTTTCTCTCTCTCTTTGTGATTGTATTTACTGCTTTAGAAATGAAAACCTTCTTACGGTTTTGTGATAAAAATTAAACCTCTGGGCGAATGTTTAGTCCCACTCTTCCTGTAGCATTAAATATCACAGAAATGCTGCGCTTCTTCTGCCTCTTTTGCACAGGGGCTCTCATGGACAAGACTGTTATCTCAAGGCATGAACCACAGTGTGGCAATTCATCAGTGGGAGACAAAGAGGGATCTGTTTTGCAGGGGTGTTGAACATTGAGTCGGTAAACCTCATCTGTGCTAAAGGGACAGATTTTTACAAACAGATGATCAGCAATTTTCTTTCCGTGTTATCTCTTTTCCTGCCATTCACACTTGTGGAGCAGAGTGAGCTTGGCTGTAACTTTTATGCCTTATGCCTTGAGCTCGTGGCAGAAGTTCCATAGGGTCTTTAAGCTGGCAATGACTTATCTTCCTCAAAGCTGCACACGAAGCTGGCCATCAAAGGTAAAAGGAGATATATGTGCCAAACTGGTTCTTGGTAGGCTACAGGATTCTCAATTATGTAGCTGTCTAAGGATTCGGTTTTTTTCATCTGGGGAATTTTTTACACAGTATTTAGAGATTGTTTCTTTTTCCTGTATTTTTCTACTTGAGTCAATAGTTTAAAACAGTGTAGTGAGAGTGCATGTGCATATATGTAGTGTCAAATTGATCCTTAACCTTAAGCTGAAATATTTTAGGCAGCTTATGTATAAAACACTTGCAAATTGGTCTTTAAGGTATTTTTTAATCTGAAAGCTGTTGCATATTTTAATGAAACTCATAGTGCACTTAGATTGGCATAACTGAGAAGCAGTTTCACTGTAATTTGGAAGAGTGTAAAGATTGCAACACTGAGAATTTTTCTACATACGCCTTTCTATAAAAAATAGTTGCCAAAAGTAGGAGTGTTCATTCCTGCTCAGCATAATATGTGCTGTTCTGGTAGTGACCAGTACTTAAGAGAGGATGTAATTTCTATTCATAGTGCAACTATAAGCCAATCAGTCAAACAAAATGGATGCAGATTTTACACTGATTAAAAATCAAAACAGTATCTCATTTTATATTGCAGAAGCTGCTTTGCTCTTTACTAACTTTGCTTTATTTGCCTCATTCTTCTGAAAATACCTGCAAATATTTATCGAGAGAGAGACAAGGAGAGCACACATGCATGATTTTCCAAAACTGCTGAGGATCTGCAGCTTCTGTTGGCTGTATGTGAAGTACTCAACGTTTTTGAGTATCACATTCTGAATAAACAGGATTTTAAAAAGCAAATATGTAGCATACTTGTGTAAAATATCATTCAACTGTAGTTTTCTGTAGTTGTTTTCTGTGTCCTTGGAAGTTTGTTGGTAATTTTGGCAATGCCTCACATAATTTTGTGTCCAAAAGGAATTTAGCTAAGAAGCCAGTTTGAATGTAAGCTAGGAATTGTCAAGTATAATTCTGAAATTTAAAATTTTCACACTTGTTCCATTCTCAATTCAGATTTGTTGCAAACCTTTTAGAATTGTGGCAACCAACTGCATATAACTTTCTTAAGTGGCAGTTATGTATTTTATAATTTATTAGAAAAAGTTGTAGTATAATTTTCCTAGTAGTTATATTTAAAACACACCTATCTAAGATAATCACAGCATAAGGCTGTATTTAACATTTTTGAGTTTTCTTAGCATAGATGACATTAACTTTCCTATTTTTTGGAATTGTCATGATTCACTTTAATAGGTAACGACAGATGTTCGATGAAATCTTTATTTTGCCATTATAGAATTCAGAAGTTTCCCTCTGTCCAGTCATTAACTTTTCACCGTTCTGCATTTGGTTAAGTGCATATGTCAGGAGTTTGTTTTTTTCCCCTCATTTCCACATTTTAATTATAAAAAACCCCAGAATGCAATCCAGGCTTTAGTAGACCTACTGAGATACTGAAGTGGACTAAAGAAAGAGTGGTCTTCATGCTTCAGCTGCTCTAATTTACAGTTCAGCATCTTTGCTGAGGTCTGCGTTCCTTGCTGTGGTCAAATGTTGGCTTCTGTAGAAGTCTAGGTGACCCTTTGGGACCCCACCTTTGCCCACTAACATTATAAGGCTGCAGATGTATTGGGGAAGACCTGCTTCCAGCAGCAAACCAGACCATGCCCCCTACCCTGGGTACCAGCTGGTTGTTTCTTGCCTCAGCGTGCACGTTAAATGGGAGCCCTGCTTTTCTTCTCTGCATCAAGACAAACTGAAGCATCTCATGTGGCAGCTATTGCCCCAAGATTCCTGGCTGGACCATGGAAACTTGCAGCATGTTTGCAGAAATGCCGTCCCAAATTGACTCTGCACGGACACTCTTAAACTGAGGTCAAGCATGTATGTGGTGGTGTATAGCTTGTGTTAAGAAGTTTGCAGGCATTAGCTGAAATGATGTAACTAACTCTGAACTGGCATAGGTTTCCACCCACGAGTTTACAGGGTTTTAGCTTAATCACTTCTAAGGGAATTTTTGGTTATACGAGTGTAGTTTCTATGTAAGGACAGTACACTTCTCTCAAGTGCTTGAGTCATCTCAGGTCTTGAGTTCCCACTTGGTAAATGAAATTGGTAAGGCTGTGTTGAACGTGTGATTTGCCCACACAAGAAGTTAAGAAATCAAAGAGCTGATTTTTGAATCTCATGGCGATACAATTGCATTTACTCCTGATTGACATTGCTGCAAAAGCAGAATGAAGTCCCATATGTTTAAAAAACTTGACAGGTTCTTATGTTGAAATACCTTTTAGTAATCCAAATATGCATGTGAGTGTATTCTAAATAACATTTCTTACCATTATTTGAGATACGTAATTAATTACATTTTTTACTATAATAGAGATTGTGTTTTATGGGATTCTGTCCTTCAGTCAGAAATTGTGGGATTTTTGTGAATAAATCTTCTAGAGTTAATTCCAGGAGGAGACAAGTATATCCACCGCATGAACTTTTGGATTATTACTCTTAAGAATTATCTGAAAAAGCTCTCATCATTACTAATTGCAAAATCCTTTTTTTTTCTACAGAAAAGGAAATAGATACACATGTTTGTAGTATTCCCTTAATATCCATATTATGATAGTCTTTAATTGTAACTTCTCACATGATGTGTTATAAGGGCATACAACTTTAGATTTGTGTGGAGGACTTGATACTACTTCAGAAATTAATTATTTCTACTGAATTACTCTAATGCTATTGAATTATTATTGAGTATTGACTTTTTATACTTTAAAGTAATCTATTTTGGCTTTCCTGGTACATTTTGGACTATGAGGCAGTTAATTACAGTGATAGCTATAGGTTTCGAAAGCAGCTTACCAGCACCTTTTCACTGTTATTTAAACCTACAATATGTTAGCAAGTTTAAAAAATATTTTTTTTCTTACCTTCTGCTTGTCTGACTTCTCTGATAATTTAATGCAGTATAAGACCTTAAAAAAATAGAATTTATAAACGGTATTACAAATGAAAAAGATGTCAGCTAATGTTAGAGATGGATGTTTCTTTGTTAGCAGCTGACCTTCTCAGAAAAAAAAGAAAGTCCAGGCTAGAATACAGTTCAATAAATGAACAGGCTATATATTGATTTTTCTCCCTCTTCCCTTGTTATGTAATATGATTTCCCTTCCCTTGCAAGGGTTGCTCTTGTACAGGATAGGGCTGGGATCATGGTCGTGGAAGCGTATGGGAATGTGTAGACTAAGGAAGGCTGTCACAGCAGTCAATAAGATCTGAGAGGTGTTGACTAATTGCCTGCTAATTACACAGTAAATTGTCTAATTAAGCTGATGGTTAATTAGGGTACGCTCGCACAGCAGTCTTATGGAATTTTTGTCTGATGTCTGGGAAGCAGCTTGTGTAATTGGCAAACTGGTAAGGACTGGCAGAGAACATGACTGGGAAGCACGCTGCCAGTAGATGACAGAATAAGGATGCGTTTGCACAAAGGTTGTCATGTGAACACGGAGGGGTTTGTTAGCCTTCTCCAGCTACGTGGCAGCGAGTGCAACAAGGAATTTAGCTGAAAGCTGCTGGAAGCTGTAAATAAAATAGGGTTTAAGCGTGTAATATTAGAAAAGCAGTGACACGTGCTCTTATATTTTAGTCAGTTTGAACTTCAGATAAACACAGAGTACCAAAATTCTCATGTAAAGAACTTCACTGAACTGTGTGATTTGACCATGGCAGTAAATATTGTATGGTGATCTTTTTAGTAGAATCACAAAATGATACTGTTTCCTGGGACAGGGATGTTGATGTTGGAAAAGTGTAGCTGTTAACAAGGATGCTCGCTGGCCATCATAACCATCATATGTGATATTCTGAATCCACTTCAGTCGGCATTGTGTCCACCCCTAGATGTGACAGAGTAAAAGCAGGTCATAAGGGTGCTCTGAATAAAATGTGTATGCACTGTGCATAACTATAATATGATCAATGAAAGTATCTAGATTCCAGATTCTGACCAAAGCAAATGGAAATGGTCAGGAATATTAAACAGGGAGAACCTGAACAGTACAGGAGTATAGACACCAAATTCAGTAAAGCATCAATTTGCTGTGATTTAAATTTTTCATTCAGTAAAATGATATAGTATTTGGACTTTCATGAAGGTAATTGCAAATCTGAGTTTCCCACAGAATCAGAATAGCACGGCACAGGATTGGGTTTTGGTACGATGTCGTGACTTAATTTTGAGTTACATATCTGCAAAATCTGAGGAAAAAATAGCTCTTTTCTGTATCATGAGCTAAACCAAAGAAAGTGTGTGTATGTGTATTTATTTGTTATGAACGCCTTGATGTCACTTGAGCAAAGTGAAACCTAATATCCACTTGGATTCTCAGAAATTACATTTGATTCAGAGGTCCCCATCTTTTTACTTCCAAGCGTTTGCAGAATGTGGTTCAGGCACAGTGTCTTCCTGGAAAAAAAAAAGGAAAATGAAGTGAATTCTAGATCTGGATTGCTGCTGAAAACTGTTGATTTTCCTTTTTATTTTAAATTTAAACCACAAATATGTTTCTTCTCCCATAGAAATAGATTTTTTTTTTTTTAATCAGAATTTGAGAGGGTAAATTATACTTTCTTTGAATTAATAAAACCGTTTCTGTCCTCTGATCTTACTGCTTCTACCTTCCTGCATCTGCGCAGTTAATAATGCCTTTATGTAGCATCCTCTATATTATGAATTTTTGTTTATGATTTTTCCTTCAAAAATAATTGAGCAAATTTGTGGTGCACTAAGCATTCTCAATGTGACAGTCATCAGACACAGGACTCCAAACACAAGCTGATCTAGAAGGCCTTAAACCTTCTCTGAGGGGGATAATAATAATACTTGTAATGTTGCTCCTCTGTGTATATCTGCACGGAAGAAAATGCTACAATTCCCCTTCATCAGATCCTGTGAATTGTTGCATAAAATGAAGAAGGTGTAATACATTGATTCAAGTCAAAACAATACAGGGAGGCCCTATGTACATAATTTTCTTTCAAATAAATTCTATTTTAAATTTACGTTTGATATTTACACGTATATTTTTTCCACATCTATTTGCATTTATGCGAAAACAAACCTCTTCAATTAAATTTTCCCTAGTGTTTTTAAGGACTACTCCTTAAAGGGATTGGAGAAAGTATTCTTTTTGTCTCTGACAGCACATTCAGGAACAAAGCTCAGTTCACCAGCCAACTGCAGGAACTGAAAGCATACGGTGCAACCATCACACTTGCTTTCATTTTCTGTCATGGGGCAGCAAATGGATACGTTCTAATGCATTTTATTCTCTGAAGACAAAGAAGGGAGTTCAGAGGATAATTGTTACCTTATTACGTCCTTCAGAAGAAATTCCTGGCACATGCTATTATGATTTATGTTTTAATAAATCACGCAAACATAGAAAAGCATGTTCCCGGTAATTCACATGGCATAGTAAATGTATGTATGTAAAGCCCTATTGCAGCATCACAATCTGTAGTAAAAATGGTATGGCAATAATGCTGCTGTTAGATACATCAATAACCAACTCTTTTTAGAAATCATTTTGGTTTTTTAAACGTACTATTTTTTTACATGCAGTTGTAGCTGTATCTTATCGTATATTTGTGCTTTACTGTGTAATCTATCAAAAATGGGAACATTTCCCAAACTTCCCTAATGCAGTCTGTCCCAAAGCATCTTCATTGTCCATTTCCAAGCCTCCATGCTTAAACAATGGAGTCAGAGGAGCATGCTGTCAGCGCATTGTCAGTGTTATGTTCAGGTTTATTGCCTGTGATGGTTTTCTCCCTGCGCGGTTCAGGAGGGTTCCTGTTTGCACCCTTTTATTTAATGTGTATATCAAGCCACAGAGAAGGTTTAGTAAAGTGACATTGATTGAAGTGTTTTCAATATGTCGAAACTCAGCTTTATAACTCTCAGCTGATTTAGCTGGAGCAGTTGATTGCATTGTTCAGTGTTTGTGGGAGACTGGGGCATGGTTGAGAGCATGCTGAGCAAAAGTCAATGCAGACAAGATAGGAGTAGTGCTGGGATCGTTAGAGGAAACATCCAGAGGCTACAGCAAGAGAATTATCAGTCCTTCCGGCTCAGGGATGTAGTTCCATTCCAGCCTGTAGCTGCAACAGAAGATAAGAGCCAGAAACCTACACCCCTTTTATTTTCTGAATATAAGCTTTGCAATGAGTATCCATGCTTTATATTTCAAGGTTAACCTACTGCCAGTCCATGGTATATGGTACTGGGTCTTAAATGTATCCAAATATTGTCAGTAGTGACAAATTTCGGGGCTTGAATGCTGCCAAGTGCCTCATTAGGGAATTAAAAATGCACCCAACCCATACTGACTGTTTTGTGTACACTGGGATGGAGTGGAAGGAGATGCTGGCAGTTCACCTCACCCTGTTGGTTCATATGCTTGGACCTCTTGCCCTGGGGTGATGGGTAACAGGCTGAATCGCTTAATTCCAGCACAAACTTGAAGAGCTTGTTTTTCCTCCCTAACTTTGTTAGAGTTGAGGATGAATATTGGTTTCCTTGTTGCAACTGTTTTTTTAATTATTCTGTTTAAGTTGCTGCCAAGAACAGTGTTCTCAGAAAGTCAGTTGATTGCTGCTCTCATGTAGGAGATATATTTTAAATCTACCTAGTTTCACATGCAGGTGATGAAGATCTCAAACATAAATAAACAAAATCTTATTTTCCTATATTCTGAGTTTATTTAAACTCAGATGAATTTCTTTTTTCACATTTATGGAATTTTTTTGTTTGATATCCAGAGTCGTTTTGTGCCTTTAAGGAGAACAGAATATTGTCCACATTTTTGAAGTATGCATTACGTGTCACATCTTTTAAATGTTTATACTTCTGTCATTTCTTATTCTGGGCTAAAAATCTCCATTTATCTTGGGTTAAAAATGAACAAGTCTGTCATCCAGAAAATTCATAACAGTATTAAAATTTCTTTTTCTAGGAAAAGAAAATTTAACCTGGAAATGCAAACTTAATTGTCACTTTACAGTAATACTGTATGTATCCAAATACATAGTTTTCTTTACTTGAGCAGCTTTACTTTCATAATACAATTTATATTTTCTCTTCCATTTGAACACTGTTGTTGGAGAAGACTCTAAAAAGATATGAAAGAGAAAGTAAGAATATATTTGAGAGTAAAGTATTAAAATTATTTAAACCAAGGACCATCAATCCTAAAACTTCTTTCTTGTGCCCCTCTTGTCAGTACTAAAAGTGGCACTTTGTGACTGTAACAAAAATTGATCACAGTGTGTGTTGGGAGTTGCGTACCTGTAGATACATAAGCTCTGTCTTATGATGTTTATTTCTCTGCTTTTTGGGTGGGTTTTTTTGTATTTCTTGCATTCCTCCTTTAACACAATTTAAAAAATTGGTGCCAGAGAGTGCAAGGATTTAATGAGGTTTACATTACCAAAAGTAACAGTTTCTGCAGAAAGAGAGTGACAGATTTCAAGCTCTGCTAAGAATATGTCTGACGGCTGAATTCATGCAGAGGAGAGATTTGCTTCTGTGTCCAACATCCTCATGTCTAGCTTGATCCAGTTACATTCAAGGGTTCACATTACTACCAGGTCTCTTCCTTATGTGTTTTCCTTGTCCTTTAAGAAGTCTTTTGTCAGCCAACCGTTTCTCTGCCTAAATGAGCTTGTATCATGGGCAATGGACCATCCATACTTGTTTGGTTTTTGCAAGATGTCCTGGACTGCTTCCTGTTTCTAATGTAGATGTTGAAACATAACATCACCTATATTCCTGCTTTTCTATCTATAAATCAAGAGTTCACAGTGTGCTAGCTGGTATTCAAACCTGCGACATTAGTGTCTGTTTCAAAATAATATGACTTAATAGGCATAATTGAGGAGGTAGTATTTGCATTCAGCATGCGTGTTTACAGTGAAGTGTCTTGATACACCTAAGCTCTCATGGATAGAAACATCAAGTGCAACAAAGAAAAACATTCTCTTTTCCAAGCAGTGGAAATGAGAGTTGTTTATTTTAAGAGATCTTATGTAAACGTTAACTGGGGGAGGGAAAGTAAACTAGCATTTCTAGCCAATCCATGCCTGCACACATGTATCTCTTCTGGCTGGAGCTTTCCCCTTTGGTGCCGTTAGCATTTTCATTTCAAAAAATGACAGTCTGCAGTGGAAGCAGTAAAAATGTTCAACCTGTGGTTTAAATTATTGATTTTTTTGAATATTGAAGCTGTATTTCAAATGGGGTTTGTTCGAGTTACTTCTGGGTAGAGGGTTCCAGAGGTAATTTGATATCTAAAAGCCTGTGTATTTCAAAGCCATTTCAGCCTTCTGAGTTCCTTCAGCTGATCAGCTGATTGGGTAAAATACCTTATTGTCTTCTGAATTGCAGGCAATAGATAAACTGCAGCTCAAGGTTAGCACGTAGACTAGCATACAATGCTCTTGGTGATTTATTATGTGTACTCAGTGTCCAATCAACTGACAAAAAATACCTCATTTATTTTTAATGCAGTAACTTATCTTCACTTAAAAAAGAAAAATTCTTTTGAGATACTAGTGTTCACAATCTAGATGGGGGGGAGCTCTGTTTCCTGTATTGCTGGGAAATATTTATGCATAATTAAAATCAGGAGAATTCATGGTATAGAATCCAGTATGTATAAATAAAAAGTAATTCCATCTATTTTCACAAATAGATTGTGTTACATTACTGCAGAACAGAATGTCTGCAATGGAAGAGAAGTCACTTTTAAAAAACTGCAGTAGAAGCAGCACTCATTTTTATACATGAGTTCTTTCAAAAAGAACTGGGTTGTTGATGGGTGTACGTGTACAATGTTTAGGAAGTTAGCCATTCTCAGCATCCTTCTATTCACAGGAAAAGAGGGTAAAAATGGTATTACTTTAATAAGGCTCAGATCTGGCCATGGAGCCATATTGGAATGCATATTGGAGTTGATGGGAACTGTGAACAGGAAATTAATTGCAGGAATGGGCCCAGTTAAGAAGTCTCATTATCATTGATGACACTAAATATCATAGACTAATGGCATGAGTCAGGTTTTAAACAGACAGTTTTTTTCCCGTAAGGAGACTGTGGGTTAAAGAGTAGCAAAATAAAAGACTGTTTCATTGAAGTACAGATAATGCAAATTAAAAATTATGCAACTTATTTTGCAAATATGCATATATATAATGCATATATGTTTGTATAAACTTCAAATATATGAAGATCAGTCATGAAAAGCTGTGTGGCATAAAGAGCTTATATAATGCCCAATTGGTTTCCCTCCTACAATAACTCTGGTTTTGTGATTGTAGTTTAAGAACTTGTCAAAACGGTTGTCGATACTCTGGGGATACTGGGCTTTAGTGTTTTGCATTGTAGTTTACAAAATACTGTTTAAATACCATGAGTATTAGAGATCTTGCTGTACTAGTGTGTGCACAAAATAGTATTAACTAGGGAAGGTTGTCTAAAATAAGCAGAGATATAAAAATCCAGATCCCTACTGCCTCCAAAACAAGAAACATGCAATCGATACCTGCCTATATACTTAAATGTTTTGCACATGAAGTGAGCATTGACTATACTGTATAGATTTATCTCCATATATGGGGATACAACTCTGGGCTGAGAAGGGAATATCAGTAACTCATAGGTGTATGGAGTAACACTGGATCTTGGTGCTGTGGAGCTCTCCTTGGCTCTGATGCAATCTTCATTGCCCTTGGAGTGAGAGTGCTCCTGTCATCTGGCAAGTGGCAGTAATGGGTATATCCTATTCCTTTGTGGCATTTTGCAGTGAGCTGTGCTTTAAAGTCCACAGTTCTGTGATAAGGAAAAGGATGGGAAGACAATCCCTGTGTCCTGTTTATCCCTAGTATAATTATCCCTCATCAAGGATTTCTAGTGTGGCTAAAAACTATTTCTCCTTATAAACTTTGCACCTGACATTTTATGTTTAGCATCAGAAGGCTTTTGAATCCTTGGCCCAGTTTTAAATCAATATTCTATTGGAAAAAACAGAGAGCCTGCAGGTCAAGCTGCCCTCTCTAGGGCAGAAGACAGATTTACTCTTAGTATTCAAGTTTTGACCGTGCATAAGCCTTTTGTAGCAGGTCTCAGCTGTCTCTGCCTTTAATGGTGCCAGAGATCCAGACACAGCTATCATATACTTTCTTACACCCCTGTGGCAGTAAGAGCAGGAACATTTACCACAGATTCCCAAATGAAACCCTAACTCAATTATAGTGTCTAACAACCACCTTCCTATTGATTTCAAGGGGAATGGACTTCATGTCTACCTTATCTGTGTGTGCCTGCTAGATCCTCTGATGAGCATATTTACTTAACTGACAGACCTGAGCAATGACTCCAGAGAGGGCTGGGGTTTGGGACCTGTTATACATTTAATGGAAAAGGACATGGACAGCTTAGAATCATTTTTTTCCTCAGTGGTAAACAGGAGAATTGTCTTGTTAGGAATTTCCATGTATCATGGCTACTTTCAGTTCCTAAAATAATATTGTAATGAGCTTTGCTCTTTTTGCTTTATTAAATTTATGCTTTATGTCCCACAGGGTGGATTTTTAAAAGCCAATAGAATGTGTCATTTTTCACGGGCATTTAAAAAAAGCTAATAGGCAGTGATTAACCTACTGCTATGAAAACTTCCGGTGAATGTGGAGGAAAACCAGACTTGAGGTGGGGCTTCTGTGCCTGCCACAAGCAGATGGAAATCAGAGCTCGTCCTTTGGCATAAAAATTCTGTGTACACTTCAGCATTTCTCTGCGTGTATTTCTGTCTGTCAGAGAAAGTACAACATCTGCAAACACCGAATATTTATTAAGAGCTCAGTCTGGAAAAGCAGAATCAGCCCAGCAGGCTGGAAATCTCTGCTGTGAAGCTCTCAAGAGGAAAAAGCCATCTCTCTCTAGATTATGGAGCCCATGTGTGGTGCCTCTTGTGATGACTGATGGAAGATCACACAGTGCTCTCAGAGGTGCTCAGATCTCTAATGGCACATCTGGACTGCTGGGTCTACCCTTCCTGAGCTCAGTCCACCCAGGGTTTGTATTTCCAAACACCCTCCCTGAGGTGTATATGTGATGCCCCAAGTTCAGTATGAGCTTTCTTGCCAGAGCAGTACTACATCCTTATCAGTTGTATCCTTATCAAAATTTGCCAGTGGAATTTGTTCCGTGATTCAGGGGGTCAGAAAAAATGTGTTAGTCATTACAAAAATGGTAACTAATTCAAGATGATAGTTCAATTAGCAGTACAAGATTTGGAATTTCTGAAAGTTGATTCATAGGAAACTAATTCCAAAACAATTTTGTCAATTATTTGATTTTCTTTATTTAATTTAAATCTAATTCTGAAAGATAGTTCAACTACTTTTTTGTCTATGAACATAAAATCTAACAGTTTGCATGCAATACTCTTATGTGTGTCCTCGTTCTGATAGCAAATACAAAGAGGAAAATACTAGATTTTTTTCATAGATTTTAAAGTAGATGAGACCTCTACCAAAAACCAAATCTGTTTTAAAGATCCTGTGTAAAATTTAATGCTAAATTAAAATTGGTTTGAATCTCTTACAAGATGTTCACAAGCTGAGTTAAAATTCATAGGGGTTGATATTTTCAGGGTTTGTTTCTCCCCATGATTGTTATCCAGATCTTTGTATAATCAGGCTCTGGGAAAGGTAAGTGGTTCAGCCTTGCAATCCCTGCTCTTCCAAAAGACCCTTTGACTTCCATGGGACTTCTAGATCGAAAAAGATAAAAGGAAGCATGTTCAAACAAAGTTAATATTTAAGAGCTCGGGTTATCAAAGAAGAAGTGTTATGGCTAGATTATCATTGGAATGTAAAACAAAATATTCCCTTAGATGCTTCCACCTTCCTTGTACCCCTGTATCAATGACTTGAAATTGTTTAGTGCTACCCTGGAGAATTGATATTTTGAAAGTTATAGTACTAGCTATTTAAATAGCTTCCCAAATAGATTTGTTATTATTTCCCTCCATTTCTCACCCCTAAATATACACGAATGTTAATCAATGCTTATAGCATTTAAGTATTCTTAATCCTAATGGAAAAAGAAAATACGCAAGTAGGTACAAGATGTACCTCAATATTTGCAATTCATCCCCAGCAGAAAATTTAAATACATGCTTCAAGGAAATAATGTGATTCTCACTGTAATTATTTAATCCAGTAATAAAAATATTTGGGATTATACATAAATTTAAATACAACTTTGGTGATCTGTAACTCCCTGATGTTGATTCTTTGTGCAAGAGTTTTAAAAACTCTTTAAATAGGATCCTAGTTAAAAGATTTTATTCTTGATTATTGAAGAAATCATATTTTTTTCCGCTTGAAAAGAGGCATCTAGTCTCCCCACCTCCTGGGAGAATATAATAGTCTTGGTTTACTTATAGAAATCTGAAGGAAAAATATTTTAGTGATGGTTCACAATTGACTAATGGAGTTTTATAAAACAGCCTCTAGGAACAGCTAGAAATACATTGATTATATGGCTTCCCTATGAGAAAACAGTAATTAAAATTATACCACAGATTCTATCAGGACATGTTAATATTTAATTAGGCAATAAGTGAGCTTAGTACAGGTGTCCAGAGTTGTTGACAGGAGCTTTGTTAATCCATGTAGTATTGTCTCTTAAATAAATAGTTACCTCTTTGCTTTTTTCAAGTGTGAAGTTACATGCTTAATTAGCAGCCATTAGTATTGCTGTGTTAGAGTTTTTGTTTGTCTAATTTTCGTGTTTATACATTGAGTGCAAAATCCTAGATGTTGTGGGCTTTAAAGATCCCATTTTCTCATTGTTTGCTCTTTCTGTCAGGGATTTTGTTAGAATTATGAGACTACCTGCAATTCTCTCCCATTTTTCTTCTAGAGGAGCTCCTTCTGTGGTATTGTGTGTCTTGACTTTTAGTCATCCTGTTAGGAACCTCCCACTACTGATGGTGCCCTATTGCCTTATTACAGTATTTTGTTCAGCAATTAGAAAGCAGTATTAAAGAAAATAACATTGAGTTCTCTTAACGATGATGTTTGAAAAAAACTATGTTAATTTAGTTTTTTCTTTAAGTACAAAAAGATAATTTGTATTCTCCTAAGTAAGCATGACTCCTTTAGTGACTCCTTGAAACTTGCTGCTGCAACCAGGTCATGTAATTCCTTCCTTCTCTTTCCAGGGTCTTAACTGTTTTTTATTTTTTACGGCGTTTTACGTATGTTGGTTCTTGCCTGATTTCCTTAGACTCACGCTCTTAAAAGTGTGTTTTCATTCACATTTCATGGGACCATTTAGTAGTAGTCATCTAGAAAGAAGTCTTAAGTATTGCTATTCCTTTATGGGTCGGTTAAGTAGATTTCACAAATTTTGATTAGATTTGTTGATGATATTCCCTGACAGCTGAAAACGCTCTAATATTTTTAAATGTCTGTAAAATAATTAATCTCTTAAGGCAAGCTAGGTAGTTGTAATCTAAATCCACTGTAGTACCAAGGGTCAGCATTATAGACTGGAGTAGTATATTTCAATTATTATGCATTAATTTTACAACTTTGTGAAGGTACATCAGATCCTTAGAAGCCATGGCACACAAATTACAGTTTAGGATACAGAACAAAAACAGCAATCCATGCAGATATTTTATTTACCCATGAACTGCTATTTTATTCCATTCTGTTCTCCTCAAATCATTAGCATTGCAACATTTGCAACGTGGTTTTCTGTTCTTGTGACCTCTTACTGAAAATTAATTAATGTTTTGAGACACTTACTGAACATTTTTCTCGTCAATCGCCTAAAGCAACCATTCATTGATTAGGTAGTTTACTGTATCAAAACACTGAGATCTAAGAATCATAGAATCATTTAGGTTGGAAAAGACCATTAAGATTATCAAATCCAACCAATAACCCTGAAATGCAAAAACAGATCCAAAGTGAATGTCTGCATAGAGATGCAATTTTCTCTCAAGAACTGTAAGTCTGTTTCTCCTTCTTTGATGGGTATAGTTTTTGACCACAATGCAGTTTGACAGCAGAAATTTAATCGTGTCCTACTGCTTACACCTTTATCAGAAAACTGATAAAATGTGTGTTCACACTGAACATTAGCAAGAAATTTTTCAAATGTCCTTCAGGGTTTTTTTTCTTTCTCTTCATTCCTCACTTCCCTGTGTCTTGCAGGGAAACTGATATAAAGCTGTTGAGAGTTTGGATTTGTTTTGAAAGCATCTTTTGTTCAAAGAGTAATTTTAACCTTGTGATAAAGATTGCTTTTTGTGTTCTGTTCAATGCAATATCTAGTAATTGTTTGTCAAGGCAAAGTGCTGTAGGACATAATACATTTTAAAAATTATCTTTTGTAATTACAGTAAAAATGTCCTTATATTCTAATGTCCAGAAAACAAACAAATATGTCAAAAAAAAGAAAAAATAGTAAATTTAGTGGGTTAATTTTAAATGAATATGGCCTTGCATTGTAAATGTGGGGGTTTTGAAACTGCTCAAGTGAATGTAACTGTAAACAAAGATCAGAATTTCATTTTCTTGTGAAATATATAACTCAACTAGAAAATATTTGTAGATTTGACATAAACATTATAGTTACCATTCTAATTTCAGATTTTTTGGTAGTTTTACTCATAATTTGTGTTGTATCTGAATCTTCTTATTTATTTTAGGGAGGTCTAGTTTATAATATTAGGACTTCTAGACAAACTGTCATGTATGACAAAGATTGGGGGATAGCTGTTTTTTTAAGCAAGGGCAGCAAGCCATTTCATATTTGACTTGCAGCAGGGATGGGATTGTTCCACAATTATTCAAAGATAAAGAGAATATTTTTTTTTTTTAATACACTGATCTAGTAAGAATATCTAAAGAGCTTGGGATTTGGCTGTCTTCATCACAAGTCGTCAGCACTGATGGCCTACCCTCTGAGAATGGCATTAGTAAGAAAGGTGGTGTTCTGAGCAAGCAGCAGTGATAAAAGCTGAGGTAGAAATTAAGTTTGATGTCTGTAAATTTTGAAGTCTCTCATGCCATTCTCATGGTTAAATCTTAAAGCACTAATGAGACAGTATAGAAGAACATCAAATGTATGGTAACTAAACCTCTGACTTGTCATTTGTCTTTCACACAATATGAGTGGTTTGGCAGTTTTTCTCCGAAGTCCTGACACATAGCTCTTTCACTTATGGGGCTGCAGTCTTCTGTGCTAACTTAGTGATTTGGAAAGCCATCTTACTTGCTGAAACTGCAGTGTTAAACTGGCTTAATAAACACAAATGGGATAGTTTAATGTTATAGAAGCATTTTTGAGGTAATGGTCTGTTTTTTAAAAAAATAGTTTGCATAACTCAGCTTACTGATTCAAGAAGTAGAGCAGAATATTAAGGAAGATTTACAAGCACTGTTTGTACTCCAGACTTCTGGAATACAAGATAAGTAAAGATTTGAGTACTTTCATCTTTTCAAACACGGGACAAACAGACATCAAAAGACAGATAAGAATGTTTTTAAAGTACCCTTTTCCTCTGTATAGCATACTAGACCTTGTATGTAAAAGCTGAAGAAGCACAATTTGCAAGTTACAGCAAGGTTTCTTTTCAAGGTATGTTCTGTACTAGTGGAAAGATCAGAACACTTACGCTTGAGATCACCCATGCAAACAATGCTGGAAGGCTGAGGAAATAATACATTTTTCAATTCAGTTCTTATTTTAGTGAAGGAACTTAAAAATCATTATTTTACATCATTTTATGCTATCTGACCTCCAGAGAAGGGAAGCGATGAAGAGGAAAGAGAGGGCTAGGTGTAGACTTCATTCTCAAAAGCAATGAAAAAAAGGAGGTGTCTTCATGGTACTACATTTCATATCTGGTGGTGGAGAGATTAGAGCAGTTTCTGCATGGTGGGATGTTCTGAGATAAGTTTTTCTGTCAAGGTGGTTTTAATTTTAAAAAAATGCCTCTGTACGCACTGAGGGGAAGAGGAGAGAGTGAAGTGAGTGACTTTGAGGTTTCATACTCATATGCGAAGAATAAAGTCTGGCCTATTATCTCACTAAAATAAAATGCTAAATGCAAGTGTTACAAATTCAACAGGAAGCATTGTATACAACATAATTTTTGTGCACTGGAAGGTGCCAGTGGCCACATCAAACCTCCTTGGGCAGAAATCGTAAGCAAATTTATTTGCCTTGCTCCATAAGCTGATAAGTCTTGCTATGTGTTGTAAAAATCATTCTCTAGCAGATAAGGTCTTCATGGTAGTACCTGCTGGAATGGTTTTGTCTTTGTAGAGGACCTTGATGTGGATGTATCTTCCAATTCAGCTGGAAAAAGTTCTGAGCTTGGGGAAATTCAGGAGAGCAGTTCAGTGCTTTGGGCCTCATAAAAGAAACTCCACAGATATGTAGTGTCTCAGTTCCGGTGGAGGAGAGAAGGGGAGGAACAAGTCAGAAGGGATGTATAGGAACAGTGCTGTGTGCAGTGGTATTGTTGCTTCAGGTTTCACTTGCCTTTTGTGGATGGTTAAAACTCCAGAAGGGGTGATACTAGACACAGTCTGGCTAGACAGCTGAGTCACAGAAGAGGCAAATCATCACAAGACCTTGAGTGAGAGTTGGCAGGGAATTACAAGGACATAAGTCTGTGATGCCATTCGTATCTATGAGGGTGTGCAAACAGCAGTGAGCCAGATTTCCAGAATGCTTTAAGTACTGTGATATTAGGCAGAAAAAGGCAATGTCTCCTTCTCCATATTTTTACATAGGTGAAATTGAAATAAAGTTCTACTGTAATTAGTGAAGACTGCAGGGAAAACTGAATCTTGATGTTGGGGGGTTGATTAAAGCATTTTGAAAATAAGCTCTAAAAACATTTCACAAATAGTAGATTTTTAAATCCATATGGCCTTTTCAATATATTTTTGAAAATCTGTGAAGAAAAGCACATCATATTTTGCTTAAATAACTGCATTTTTCAGCTACTGTACTTTGTTACTTGATTAAAGAAGGTTGTGTATTGAATATAGTAAAGTAAAAACGTCTGGTTTGGTTTTTTACATTGCAGTTCACTGTCTACTAACTTTAAATCTGCTGTTTAGACATGCTTGCCTAAAATTACCTTAATAAGGTATTTATTTACATCTGTCCTGCACAAAGGAGGCCAGTGTTGCTGCTTTGATGTTCATGTGAGCAGCAATCCCAGGAATGTGCAGACACATAGTCCACTTGGCAAGTATAATGCCCTCCCTCCCTAGAAGAAAGAAAGGTCAAATAAATTAACTTTGTTAGAAGTAGTAATCTGTTCATTGTGTTTAATCTTTTTTTCTCATATTAATGAAAAGAAACTGACAATAGTCACTAATTCCTATCTGCTTTCATAAGTTAAAGATGAGAAAAGCTTAATTTGAAGTATGAAGTGACTTTCATTGACTTTGGGGACCAATGCTGGTAGACAAGTTCTCTGTGTCTCTTGGAAACCTCTCAGAGTGAAGAAAACTCATGTTAACACTTGCTATATCATGATTAAATGTATTTTTAAAATCCAAAAATATCATTTGAAACCTTAATTGTGCTGCAGATATTTACGACTCTAATCATATATCGTGTTCACTGGAGGTGATCATACCTCGGAGATGGGTAACATCAGTATTACATTTTGAGGCAACCCTTGGGATGGAGGTGTGCATTAGTATTACATCTGTGATCTTGCCATGGCTGCTGGTTCAACAGCAAGCCATCTTTTTTCTCCCGTGGCTGACAGGTGCTATGTGGTTTATCAGCTACATGGTATCACCAAGTTCCCCCTCTTACAAGGATTTCAATGGAGCCTGGCTGTGGTGTCTCCACTCCTCTCCACCCTTTATTTAGCCCCCCTTCTCAAGTATTGTGTGTGAGAAGTCAGGCATGTTGACCACATTCCATCCAGGGAGCAGCAACTGCATTTTCTCCCTATAATTTTCTATACTGTTACAACTGTTTCTGTAACTTTCCTCTCTGCTCCATTGTCCATTTCATCCTCCTCTTAGCATGTATGCTGGTTGAAATTTTTGTAACTCTCCAGTTTCCTTTCATTTTAACCCCAGTCATTTCCCCACAGCAACCTTGTTATTTCAAGTGTTCATTAACATTGTTAGCTGTAATATTTTTTTTAAATGGACAGAAAAAGAATGTAAATCAATAGAAACACATGAGAGCTTTGATATGAAGAATCATGCACATTTATCCTTTTGTCTTTTATTATATTTGCTTAATGTAACTGCGTCAATGGAGACTACTTTTCTGCAACTGACCTCTTTACATATTTTACTCCAAATTTTGTGGGCTTTTTTTTAGTTTCTGCAAGACCTGATTATGAAATAACAAGTGAACTCAGTTAATGGAGAGCTGTCTTCTTGGTTCCTCTAAAACAATAATTCTGAGAAAGAGGTGAATGGCTTGGTTAATTTCTACATGTCATTAATTTCCATGCCCTCAGATGACAGACAACTTTAATATTCACAATGTGAATTATTTCTCTGCTGATTAGTTTAAGAGAAACAATGAATGTACGTACTGCATGATCTAACACTGTGCCCAACAACCCTTCAGATCCCCTAAAACTCTAAATGTCCGTGCTGCCCAAACGTGCTTCCATTGCTTGTTTTAGGCAGGATGGTCGTGTTTTTACAACACAAAAATCTGCGGCAATTATTAACTGCAAATGTGGACAGTGTGAAGCAAAACAAATTTCACCATGACTAGTAAGGTGTGGACTGATGTATATACCTTTATTTAAATTTAACTGACTAAAAACTACTGAGAGTCTGGGCTTTATCTTTAAAATGTTTTCTCAAATCTCCCAGCCCGTTAGACTTAAGTAGTTTAGAATTCAATGATCTGATTGCAGAGTTCAGAGATTATTAGACCAAATGGGGCCTGATCAATGCCTTGGGTCGTCTTTTCAGTGTGTTAATTAATTAATCAACAGGAACAGAAATATATGGGTAATGCAAATTAGCTCAGTCTCAAGTTACTAGAATACCGGAATTGGTCGTATGCAGAAGAGGGGAATCCAGAGGCAGCACAATACTGGTGCTTTTATCTGTTTAACACCACTTTCCTTGGTGATGTCCTGAGCTAGACATATATGAAGGATTAGCATGGTTGTTTCTGGTGTGCTCTCCTGAAGAAATGAATAAGCTTTTGAGCCAGTGCAAGAAATTCAGCAACTGAAATATTCACGATTCACACCCTTGATTCCATTTGTTGTCACCGTTTCTCTTTATTTACATTAACTCCCCCAAACCAGGTTGTTTTGCTTTAGCCTAGTACTGAATGCATTTCTGCTGATCCCCAAGTCTGCGTTAATTTGCAATATTCCCCCCCAAAACAAAGTAATTTGATATGGTTTTTTTCTGTTATCTTTGCCAGTTATTTTTTTAGGTTTTTGGGGGTTTTTTCCCCCATAGCTGTGTCTTTTTGTGTTGAAAGATATAAGCTTTGTTCTCCCCTACTTGTTCTTTATTAAAAGTCTTCTATCCTTGGTCTTCAGAGTACACAAAAGTGTTGAGCTATTTTTCCCAAGGACTGTTCATTGTCTCCATTGCCTGCAGAGGTTATATACTTGATTTGTTTTGGAGATTGGAGACATTCTTCTCTTCCTGTACGTGGACTTTTACTTTCAACTGCATGCAGGGACCAGACCAACTCATTGCTCAGGTCATCTCTTTGTAGCAGTCAGCTTGGCCTAGAACCAATAAACTCTTTAGGTTCAAACCTTGAAGTACTTCCTGTCAGGTTTCTCAGTCCAGTTCTGCTGTGGCTTTTTATGCAAACATTAATTTTTATTAACAATAAAAGGGTTGTGTGCTTAGTTGGGATAAAAGTTAAAACTGGGGTTTCAGTGCCAGCATTTGGCCTACAGTTCCTACAAACAGGGAAAGTCAGCGTTCAGTTAAAACATCAGAAGGGAGTCTGTCACAAACCGCATGGACTGGAGCACTAAGGCTGTTTCAGCTGCTGTGTCCTTACCTGCTGGTTTTGGAGACAGCAGTAACCGTAGGCCAGCCGCCAGAATTTCCTGTCTTAGTGAAACTAACTATGGTATTGTGTAAAACTCACTCCTAAGACCAAAGGCCATGAAGTTGGCTAAGCCTGCCATTAGATCCTTTGCTAACTCTTTCCCTGTTCAACTTTCATAGCTGTGGCAGGAGACAGAAGACGAAGATGTTGGTAAGGCAAGTAGGTATTTCACGCGCATCTCAAAAGACAATTTTCCGTTCTGTCACTTGTGTGATTTTATTCTTGTATGTACATAGACAGATTCCTTGAATCATCACTTAAGTTATAAATTCCATTTTGTTTCCATGAACTGTGAGTCTCCCTGTGTCTGGGGCTGTCATGTGCTAACAAGAGACAGGAGGAGTGCCAGCGTGTCAGTCATTACAG
This sequence comes from Oxyruncus cristatus, assembly GCA_013399855.1. Taxonomy (NCBI): domain Eukaryota; kingdom Metazoa; phylum Chordata; class Aves; order Passeriformes; family Cotingidae; genus Oxyruncus; species Oxyruncus cristatus. The sequence continues at coordinate 1,746,290 of VXAY01004491.1, forward strand.
ACTCTCTCCATCTAGTTTACTCTTAACTAGGAGTGGCAATTGAGGACTGGCATCTTAAATAAGGACAGGCATATCCCTCCTGGGAGGAACTAAGACAAAGCAGCCAGGTATTAATGTTTCGATTTCAAAGCCAGGAAGGATTTTAGGAAGCAGAAACAGCTTGGTCAGGAAAGATAAAGTGATGCACAGACATAGCAGAGGGGTCTTGTGACACAGTGGCAGTAGGGAGGCACTGGCAGCCACCATTCAAAGAAGCAGCTGTCCGCTGGTGGGGAACAGGAGATGAAAGTCTCTCAGTAACAAAGGGGATCTGTCATGGTTTAGCCCGTCGCCCCAGTATTGGGGTAGAAAATGGTTAACTCCAAGTGAAATTCTGGCCAAGTAGCCATGAAAGACTTTTGTGACATCTCTACAAATGACATACTTAACAAACCAGAAAAGAAACGTGTGGTGCAGAAGAAATTAGGAGTTAACGTGGCAGCACACCCTGGCCCGGCTGGACACGGGCATGCGGCCCTCCCGGGGCCTAGCCTGGCCCGAGGAGGGCAGGGATGGCTTGAAGCCAAAACTAAATCACCTAGAAGCTGCATGCAACTAAAACTGCAGAAGAATTACAGCCACAAAATGATAAAGAAGACGGTGAACTCCCCAACTAAGACCCAAGCGCCTCATGACCTTGGGTCTTAGTCCGAGGGCTGAGCCTAACACTAAGCCCCCAGTACTGGGGTGCCTGGTGCAATTTTGGACCAGGTGTGATGGCAGGATGACCCCTTTCACTGCAAATGGGGGAGCAGTGGTGAATTAGAGTAACCAACCAAGACCGAGAGCCAAGATTGGGCATTTGGCCAAAAGCAGAAAGTCAGAAGAATTCCAGGGAGCGAGAGAAGAAACTACTTGGAGCAACAGAGCATAGCACCAGAGAACGTTCTTGGCTATGGACTGAGCCAAAAAAAAAAACCCAGAACCCCTGTGACCCGGGGAGGGGTGGTGACTCTTAGGAAACCCCCCAAAACTCCTCATGGAAGGAACCTCCATGGAGCCCTATACTCCGTGTTGACCACGGTGATACGAGTGTTTCCCTCAAAGCCCATGGTACACCCTCAGCGGCCGTATACAAGCAGCTGGAAGTGGGAAGCAAACTCCCCTGCATTCCAATAGAGAGGGAGAGCTTTTCTAGATGTGGTGATTTGGAACTCTTACCTTAAAGATTTTTTCTTCTTCTTCTTCCTCTAGGACTGTTTTTGAAGAGAAGAAGGGGGGATGGTATTTGTATATAAGTTTGTTATTATAAGAAAACTAGTTAGAGTTGTTGTGTATATAAATATTCCCTTAGTTCTTGTTGTGTAGCAATAAATTTTAATATTAATCCCCATGTCAAGAGATCTATTTTGTCTATGTGAACTCTTCTTACCTATTAGCAAAATTTATGGGTTGATAAAAACCATGCAGAAATCACAAGGCTAAACTGTTGACAGGATCTCAGAAAATCCCAAGGAAAATTCAACACTGAGGAAATGCAGGCAGAGAGATGTACGTGCGTTTACTGTTTCATATGTCTGTGTGTATCTCTTGTGGTCATTAAAGTGAAGAATGGCTGCTTTTGAGATAGTTTGCAAAGTCTGTGAATTACCTGATTCAGCTTTGTGGGATTCTGGAGAGATAAATTGTCACTCAGATGTTGACTATGACTGAGCTCTGGGAAAGAGTGAGTCAAAGCCATGGGGATTCAGCAGCAGTCACTGGGTCTAAGCAGAGGTCTCTGTTCCTTTGGAGACCCAAAGCAGACAGAAAAAGATCAGTGTTTTTGCATGGAAGTAAACTGAGGCTTTGTGAGTGGCCCACAAGAGGTAAAATCTAGGCTATGATATCTCAAACTTTGAATTCTTACCTGTAGTAAAATGAAAGTGACTGGAAGAACACAAAGATTTGCACATAGTAAGATATCAAACAGTACCATCAGTGGCTCCAAGCATTATCTGGCAAACACATCTCCACAAGCAAGCCACAAAATGAAAGTCAGACCCATGTGCATTATCATAATTTGCACTAAACCCAAAAATAGTAATTCCCATCAGCTGACAGGCTGTTAGCTCAGGCTTAGTGCCACACTGCTGTAGCTACATTGTTTCTGACTTCTTTGGAGCATGGGAAAAGGCAGCTCGTGGTTGCTTGCAGGATGGTCAAGATAATCATATCTGCATATGATTACGTGCACCCTGTGTTGGAAGGACTCAGGTGAGATTGCCAGCATTTCAGTCATTGACTTAGTGTGTTTTCTCATACAGGGTGATGGCCAGTGTGCATTAATAGCTTTCTACAATGAAGTAAAACCACAAGTTCCTCTGAGGCAACTTAAAAGGAGTGAAATGCTCAAGGGGATAATGTGGAGAGAACTCATGTAAATGGTTCTTCTGCGTGCGCTGCAATTTTTGTGATTTGTTTTGTAAGTGAGGGGAATGTACTTTGCTGTATAGTTTTGGTTTGCATAAATTCAGAGAGAGTTCTGAATTTCTTTTTTTCGGAAAATATAACAACTGTTGAGAGGGAGGTAAAACTTCTGTGATGAAGGGAAAATACTATAATAGGAAAATTGGGGATTAATGTGATGTCCATGTTTCAGATTTATTAGGTCTGAAAATAGATGAACTCAGGAGATTACTTTGTATGATTTTTACATATGTAAATGGACATATAATTATCTATCAATATAAAATATTAGTGCATATTTACTGTATAATAATTAATTCAACTTTGTAAGCAAATTAAGATTGCCTCAAATTTACATACAATGTGAAGAAAAGTCCTTTTATCCTCTGTAACTGCAGCATTTGGCAGATTCAGGAATAAATAATCTTTTGTGGCAAGGGTATGCCTTATCAAACATATGCAGATCAGTGCTAATTAATGCTAATTAAGGTTTCCTGTCTATCTAGCTGGAAAAACGTCCAAATGTTATGAAATCCAGTTAGTATGCCTATTACCCTAATTGTTTTATATGGGATGGTTCTTAATTAAAATATGTAAATTGACCTTAATTGCTATATACTAATGGAGGTTCATGTTATCTCACTAAAAATGACAAGATGGCGAGGAGGGGTACTTAAACAAATAAGTCTGATACATTTGTAAATAAATGACCTTTACTCAAAATTATTTTTAATTGGAAATTGGCAAAAGGAACATTTTGCCATTTATGTTTCTCTTTAGTTTTAAATAATGTCAGAATTTACACTTCTTTGTTAATATATATCTGGTGACATTGCAGCTTAATTAGGACTACTAAACAAGTCAACATTTTGTGTGTTTACTGTATGTTTCAAAATTGTTTGCTAACCTCACAATGACCTTCAGAAATGTCATGCTTTACAATATTAATCTTCTTCTTCACTATTTTTTATTTTTTGATTTTGATCTCTTTTAATCATATGGTTTTATATGTGAAGTTTGATGTACTGGTGTAGTTTTGCTGGTGCCTGGCCTGTGCCTTTGCAGCAGAGAGGCTGGTGAGCAGCACCTGTTTGTGCTTCACCTGTGAGTGTACGATATGGACTTCGATCATCTTTGGGGAGGATAGTTCACAGGTACGCTGTTACATGACTGAGGCCTTCACAAGCTTCTGCGCAAAGTCTTACAGTCCCTCAGCCCAACACAGAAGCATCATTTGAATGATAGTTTGTATGGCAGTTTATTTATATGGCAGAAAATGCCTCATATTGGCATTTTCTTGGCAGTTATTGTACCGCTTCACACACACAGCAAACGTTTTTCTCCTCTGATGCAAAGAATTTAAGTAGAGAATCTGCTGTTTTAGAGAACTGCCCTACAGTTTCAGCTTTTACTCATAATAATAGTGGATTTTTAAAACAGTTGGTGCATTTAAGTTTATATTATATCATATACATTGTTGATATATGCCTCTCTTTGAAAAAGTTGTCTGAAAGTATTCTCTGTTTTGCAGGATATTGTGACCAATGTTTCTCCAAGGATTGTCCGTGGAACTACTTCAGGTCCTATGTATGGCCCAGGCCAAGGCTCTTTTCTAAACATTGAACTGATCAGTGAGAAAACAGCAGCATATTGGTGTAAAAGCATTACTGAATTGAAGGCTGACTTTCCAAACCATGTAAGTGCCACTAAATCATAAAGATGCAACATACTTATTTAGAATATCCCATTTACAAACCTGTGAAAACTCAAATATTTAGTATTTATTAAATAGAATGCAAATTGATTTATTGACATGAGAGTAAGTTGCTAAAAACCAGAAAAGCCCATCCAAATATATTTATGACAGAAAATTCTGTGAAATTACTGTTACGCAGAGAACAGTCATGATGTTTTAGTTAGGCTGATGTTTACATTCAAATAGATAGTATCAAGGAAAAGAGTTGATCTCAGTGTGGATAGTTTTGTATTTGTGGTTATATTTAAAGATGTAATTTATAATAATAATTGTTCCTGTGAATTGAATTTAATCATAAAAGGAATATGGTTATTTTCATTCTTAATCCAAATGTGAAAGATACTTACAGTATTTTTATAATCAAATGACTGCTTTAGGTGAAAAAAACAAAACTTAAAGGTAACTTCACTACAAGCATAGAGTTTTGTTAGAGCTTATTTGGCTCTGGAGAATATCTGTCTGAAAGGTAGTAATCAGAGTTGGAAGCAATGATGCCAGCCAGCTGGCATAAGGGTTTTCAACTACTGTTCTAGTGGATAAGAACCATGAGGTGGAAGGTAAAATTCTTCTCAGTCATATCTTGAATGGATAAAGCTAGAAATCCCAGAGCCTCCATATCTTCCCTCTTGAAGTTCTTACCTCTGTGGTTCAGCTATGAGCAAAGTAAGTGAATGTGCCTGAATATATTATGACCTGAAGATAACATGGGGGGGGGGGGTTTCTTATTCCTTGTGTTTGAATGTATACATCAGCAAGTATAAAAGCATTTAGAAACAACATATTGACAGTAAAAGTTAAGTGCTGCATGTTTAGTCTGCTTCACTGTGGATGGACTGGGTGTTTCTTTGCTGAGATTCTTGTTACTTTATTTACTGTTCTTTTTTTAATGTATTTACCATTTCATCATAGTGAAAGTATGAACCAAAAAATAATTCCCTGATATTGATTTTAACATCCTTTGTCAAAATCCTGGCTATTGCATGCAGGCAGACTGTTGACCATTTCTGCTGTGCGAATGCTTTTTCAGTGCAGTCTTCACCAAAAATCCCTCACAGCACTTTGTACTCAAGATCAAACCCTTCTCTTCTGTGAGGAAAAGCGCTAGCAACATCTCAAAAGGAAGATTTGCATTTTCTGAGACCTAGTGTCATGTGTGGGATGAAGTCCCACTCTTCCACAGTTCCTGTGGTCAGCATTTTCTGATCATCCCTCATTATATGTGAGTTATTACTTTGAGAATGTGAATTCAGATCCTGCAAGTTGGCTGTGGCCGCTACTGTGGCATCTTTGAGGTTGGTAATGCCTGTGTGGGCATGGGGGAAGCAGCACCCAGCAGTAGACCTTGGAATTGCTTACAGGGATTTTTAAAACATGCCTGTGAACTCATCTAAGATCTGTCATAATTATAATGGTAAATTTGTTGCTAACTGAAAACAAAATTTTGTTCACTAAGTAGAAGTCTCTTGGTGCTTATTTTGAGATATTCTGTATAATTAAACCTTGCAGAATTTTCTTTCTCCAATGTCTGTTCACTCCTTCAGAGAGGCTCTTTAAACTTTTTGAGTTTTATTAAAACCAAAACCAATTTCTGAGAACTGTTTGGGTGAACTTAATTAACAAGCAAAGGATGACATATTCTGTTCAAATGAAGGCCAAGCAGATGAGAATACAAGTGATTACAGTAAAAAAACTTACTATGGCAAATTTTAAAAGCAAATCAAAACTTACATGTAATTGCTTTTTCTGTGTAATACAAGTAATTTAGGGCAAGTTTTATCTTACAGATGAAAAGAATATGAGCAAAATAGCTACCTCACTAGAAGATGATCACACAACAGCATCCTATCTTGTGCCATTGGGAAGGAGCAAACCAGAAAGGGCAGCCAAATCCCCCCAGCAGAGCCTAGGATATAAACTAAATTTTGCAATGGGTTGTGCAAAAGAGGAGCACCAGTCACAGCTCAGTGGTAATGTCACTTAACTGTGACATGTTGCCCCTGTAAATCAGAAACCAGCATCTCCCTTGTGCTGTCTTCACCCCTGTAGTTGGTGGCCTCATTCTTTGGCCCTTCTGGTTCCTAATTCTTGCTTGTAGCTTTCAATTATCTCTGACTGGCAGTCTTTCCCTTCTACTCACTTCTCCCTTTGACCCAGAATCCACTCCAAGTGGACTAGGGCAAAAGCTGCCACCACCAGAAACTTTCTTCAGTGCCACCGGCAGGGACTAAATTATTTTTAAGGGTCCAAGCAGAGGAAAAAGCCGAAAGAAAAGGTGTCTGGATTTTGTGTGTTTGCTGGTGAAGTATTATCAAAGCTTTGCTGTTTCAATTTGAGGTTTTTTTAACATTAATTTAGTGGCACTGTTACTGGTTTTTTAGAAAACACACACACAAAGAAATTAGATGGTATGCAAGTACAGGTCCAAGATTATTTAAAAAAATAAATTTTTTATTATTTTTTTAAAATCAGGTGCTTCTGTTGCAATGATTTCCAGTTGATTGTTTTCATGCTTGTGCTTCAGTCACCTCAGTAAGATGTTACTTCAAGAACTTGGCTGAGAACATTTAAAGCTTATGATATTAGTGAACATTGTTTATTGTTAGATTTTCAAAGGATGCATTTTTAAAAATTTTGTGTCAACTGCATTTGTGTATACCAAAAAAACAATCTTTCAGTAAGAGTGCTGTGAAAGTGAGAAAAAAAAGAGTCTGTTTGTATTTGTCATCTTTTTTTTTTCACTTTCCCAAATACTTTAGTTTTACTTATTTGTGTTGGACTGTCTTTGTCGTATCCAAACATCTTCCTTACATTTTTAACTAAGGGTTTTTTTAAAAAGAGGCTTTTAAGTATATTTTTCTGTGCCATGGCCACACATACCATCTGATACCATAGGATTTTTCATTCATAATAATTTTCATTATTAATCACCAGAAAATGGGTTTTGTTTTTTAGTAGGAGAGACCGAGAACCTGACAGTGAGAAAAGATGGAACAATTCTTTTTTTAATTTCATAGTCTAAACGTAAAAATACTACTCAATTAGTATAAAACTGACACCTGATTGAAAAATTTTGCATCCCCACTTCCCCAAAAGCTGTTTATGAAGTGGTATATTAATCTAAAACTCAAGAAAAAAGTGAGAGAAAAATATCAATAATCAGAATTTTAAGATTCAAGTTTAATTACTCTTGTTTGAGAGGACTGATCACTGAAACCATAATCATAGCCTGGTAGCCTGTTCTCTTTACTCCCTGCTAAAGGGAAACATTTGGGGCCAGTAAAAGCTGTTCCCATGCAATACAAGTATTACCTCAACATCATAATGTGAAATAGGAAGACTCTCCCTTTCTAGGGCCTCCCTAGACTGGTTTGGAATGGCAGAGGGGAGACTTGGAAGTGGGACATGAGCAAGTAGCTGGGGGGGGGGGGGGGGAGCTTAGCTGCTTACGGGGGTCAACCTACCACAGATGGGAAAGGGGTAAAGTTGTCAGTTCATGTTAAAAAGGCCATAATTGGGACATGCAGCATTTAAAGTGCTTTAGATAGTGGGGCAAAAGAACTAACACTAATGTCACAACAAGTCCCACTTTCATATTCTATTCACCAAGGAGATACCTGATTATATGGTGTGTTGATGTACTTTCAGCCAAAGTGTGGCTGAAAAAATGGCAGTTTATGGAATATTCAAGAAATTAGTTTACCTAAGAAATATGAATTTAGCCAAATCATTAGAACTCACCTATGATATGATCAGGAATGAAAACTGTGCAGAAAAAAATAATGTAGGAAGTGGCTGAGAAGGTTTAAAAGAAAACTGTAAACCATGATGGAGAACTTACTGCTAAAATTATATATTCACATACTTTACAACAGCTACAGTCTGGCCATTATCTGTGCTGGGAACTGTGAGTACCAGTAGTGGCAGTACGTCTTGGTGTGCTGGTAAAGCAAGGAGTGGTAATCTCGTTAGCGTTTGCACTGGTGAGAACAAGCTTGAAAAGAGAAAGGTTAGAAAATACTAAAAGGGTTCAGTAAAAGGGTGATGGATGCAGTTGCCAAATAGTCTTTCTAAGATGGTAACTGGTGCCCTGCAGATGATGATAAAGTAAATAAATCAATGAAAAACTTCAGTATGCAAAGTACTTTGGGTCTGAGCATGTGCAGGAGGTCGCAGCAGTATGAATAAAGGGCTTTGACAGGACACTTCATAAAATAGATTCTCTACCAGGCTAACAGAAGTCCATCACAAACACGCAAATGCCTGAGAAATTTGTACTACAAGAAAGAACTGAGATCTTAGAAGAAGATGCCAAATTGAATTTTTTTTCAACATTGCTATGTTAATATACTGAAGTCTTAAAAGTAACTTTTTGGCCTCGTAGCTCAACACAAATGAGTTTGTTCTCCTTCATGACTCTGGGGAATGTACATAGGATACCAGATTGTCAGCTGTGACACTGAATTTATGATTCAGATATCAGTGTCATGATGTGTTGAATTGAGAAACCTCTTCTGCTAGAAACATTAAGTACTCTTGGACCCCAAAACTAAGCTGAAAACTCTTGTCTTAATGTTTGTTCTGCTGCTTGTGGAATGTTGCTGACAGTCTCTCTGACAGTTACTCAGCAGAGAGCAGCTTTTCAAGGCTGAAACTGTTAAAGATATATTTTTGTTCAACATTTTGTTCAGAATGTCCCAGGAACACCTGTCGGGAATAGCCATGCTAGAGAGTGTGTGAGAACAGATCGCTGGGTCTCAGGCTGGTAACCAACTTCTTTGTAGCATTGTGGGGGTTTTGTTGGTGGTTGGTTTTTGGGGATTTTTTTAATCTCCTGGAATGGTGTAAATAGTGTTTTGTATTATGCATTTATTTCTACCATAGAAGTATGAAATAAGGATGCCGGTTTTATTTGCTTTGTGTGCTTGTTAAAAAAAGAAATTTGGTTTAATTCTCCTCTGTGAGGATAGGAGAAATAAGGTGTTACTGATGAAGAAAAATACAACCTTAGTAGGCATATGTGAGTGCCTTGCTCCTATAAATAAATTTTGTTGCAGAAACATGCAACGTTCAAAAAAATTTCATGAAGTTATCAAGTGAATAAAAACAGATTTGCAACAGCAATAATAGTTATTTGAGTAGTTTACTTGGAGAGGTTTGGTTAGTTTTCCAAGGTAATCCCTGAAGTGAGGTCATCAATCTTATGTGTTGGACCAGCTCTGATTTTAATAACAGTTTTCATCCACAGACTGTGAACAAAATTTATCTATTTATATAAACCTTTTTCCTCACTATGTCTGCACTAATAGTAGACCTTGTAATCTAGTTACTGAAAGGAATTGACCAGAATATCTAAAATTGGCGTAGATCTCCTTTGAGACTTAAAATTAAGGGACACTAGGTGGAAAACTTTTTAAGATACAGAGGAATCATAGACTTCACAGCTTTACTGTGAGGAGAATGTCAAAGTTGGATTTCTCACGAGAAGTATTAGTAATAAGTTGTGTATTTTTGCAGGTATTATTATAGCTTTTGCTTTTAATGGATGTTTAGAGGCCTGTGAGATATTGTACAGAGTACATAGTATTTGCATTTACCAGTCACTGACTTGATTAAAGTTATAAAAAGTTTTGCTCTTCCTAGGGTTAATATAGATAGCTTTGCTTTTCCGTCACAAAGATATTATACTTTGTACTGCAAATACCTGCTGAGCTGTGCATCCGTGTGATAAGTCACAGACATCCTGACCAGATCAACACCTACAAACTTGGAATAAAACATTTCTAAACAACCAGCCAGGGCCATGCCCATGTGGACCTCGCTTGGTGCCAACATCAAGAGGTGTATAGTCAACTGAATGGGGATGGTTCATGCTGTGCTTTCTCAGGCCTATCAGAGGATGCTTCCTAGAAGTCCAAATGCTTTTCCCCATGAACTGAAAAGGACAGAGCACAAAGGGAGGGAACCACAAGCTGGGATGCATAGTCCCAGAAGTGCCCAGCAGTGCAGAACAGCTACCTGTATTCCTTTGTCTGAATTTCAGATCCACAAATCACATTAAAAAGCTCCAGAAGTTGTTATTGCTGCAGCTTAAACTTCCCAAAGCCAGCTTGGGTAGGAGGTGGATGCTTGGTAGGAGGTGAAAAAACCCACACAGCAGTTGTTAAATTCACCATATGGAAAAGATCCCTTTCACTACAGAAAATTGGCAGTAGGCCTAGTCCCTTAACATCAGAGGAAATCCTAGCTGAAAAGGGAAGATGAGGTTGGAATAAGGCACTCATATGGATTACCTTTCCCGGGAACTAAACCACTTGGCCCTAGCTAGTGTGGAGCACCAGAATGGTCACAACTCCTCAATTTCCAGTGTCTACTGTGATGGGTAGAAGAGAAGAGAACTCGAAGCATGGAGCGTATGACCACGTTCCTGTTTTTGCTTTTCCATTCACCACAAGAAAAAGGGAGGAATAAAAGACAGTAAAGAACGATGCTTCCTAGAAAAGAGAGGGAAGAGAGCTGATATGAAAGAACAGCAGACACATAAAAAACATACCTCTATATGTTCCAGGGAAGCTTCCACTCTCCCATCCTGAGGGTGTCCTCATTGCTCCTGATGCTGGTTCAGCTGTTTGTGAGCCAGCAGGATGCATTTTCCTATATGCAGTCTAAGGAGGAATTCAGCAAGAACTCTGATTTACAGTGTATTTACACCAAAAGTGCCCATCCATTTCTGTAGGTACAGCAATTTCTATTTACAAGAAAGAGTGACCAGAAACAGAGGCTAGTAACAGAAATGTTGATGTATTGGGTCTTTGAGATCACATTTTCTTATAAGGAAGAAAGTTTTCTGGGAAAGGCTCTTCCACAAGGCATAAAAAATGTTCAAGCTTCACATGACCTGAATATTAATAGAGATAGGACTGAGCTACAAAATATGGTGCTGTAAATTTTCACTCCTGGAGGCTTAGGTGTTACTAAAAAAAGATGAGAAAATACAGGAAAATTCTCATCTATCATCAGCATGTTTTGATAGTCATGTTGGCTATAGCAGATCTGCTTGAGGCTTGAAAAGTAGCAGAGAAGTGACGTGGAGTCAGTGTTACACCTCTTTTCTGGGAGAAATCTGGGAAACTACAGACCTAAAATTTGTTATCCTTGTATGCAAGTTGGTAAGAGTTGTTCTGAAAAACAGAACTAGTAAAAAGAGAACAAGCAAACAAACAAAGAGTAAAGAACCCCATTTGTAGTATGCTGAGCCTTAAAAAAAAAAAAAAAAAAGTTCTTTGTGAATGTCAAGAGAGACTCAGATGATAAAGTGAGCTTGGGTTTCCAGAAGCATTTGATAGGGTTCTCTACTGAAGAATTGGAAAGAAATTAAGTTCCTGTAAGATTAAAGAAAGAAACCTACATGAATAAATAACCAGTTAAACATAGGAAACAAGGAAGAAATACTCAATTTTCACAGTGGATAGAGAGCTCCAGGAAAATTTCATAGGGATCTGTACTGTGTTCTGTGCTATTTAAAATGTTTGTTAACAATCTGGAAAAGCGAGAGAATTTTAAGAATGTAAAATTTGGTGATAATAGTATGTATTGTATGGAGATAAAAATGAGAGCTGACTCTAAGGGGTCATGAAGGATCTTCCATTACTGAGTGACTAGCCAATGAACTACCAAAAAAAAATTAAAGATAAAATGTAGTATGCACATGGAATTAAGCAGTAATAAATTTATATGTACAGTGAGGGATTGTAAGCTAACTATACTGAGGTTAACAGTTGAGAGCACTATGAAAATTTCAGCTTAATGCTGGCTAGCATTGAAATAAAGCATATCAAACACAGAATTTCTGGGAAAGGAAGAGAGAACAAAGCAAGACCCATCACTATGCCAACATGTTGATTTTTTTTTTTTTTTAAACATCTTAAATACACTGTATAGTTCACATTCTTCTGGATTGGAACCAGAAGGGCGATAGGTAGAAATGAGCAATAGCAGATAATTCATCACGTGGCTCTGCAGCTGTGGAGCTCTTTCTCGTAGGGCATTGCCAGTCCCAGAGGTACATACAGGTTGAGAAAAACCTACTGGAAAAGCTATTTGAAAGCATCACCTCTGGCTCAGGGAATTCCTGTGCTACAGATTTCTTAAAAGCTGGGAGAATTTTCGAGGGAAATACTGCTCTAAGCTTGACCTAGAGACATGCTGCTGGTGCGTGTCAGAGAAGGGGGACTGAGCTCCTATGGATTTCCATTGTCAATGCACAGAGAGCTGTTAGGTTTGCACCCCGGATCAGAAGCCCTCTCCTGCCTCCCAGTCCTGTCCCAACCTTTGGACCATTGTTCCTCTACTGTGTTTTGACAACCTGGTTAGCATGTAACTACATTTATTGAACTGAAACTGGGATGAAGGTATATTTTATACTAGTTTGAAATGATGTGCTAAGGGGTTTGTAATTCAAATGCTGTCTTCACCAAGATTTGAAAGACTGTATTTCCAGAGGGTCATCTCAGACAATCCTACATATAGAAACACCAGACAGTCTGCTAAAAATTTACCCAGAGGCAGTGTCTGATCATGCATGTTTCAAATGACCGTGAAGTACATGTCATAATGTTTGGTCCCAACCCCACATTCACATTGGAGTTCTTTAATTATTTTTTTTTTTTTTAATATTATTCTGGTAAAGAGATGTAAACACTCTGGTCATCAATTTGAGGGAATTTTATTTTAAGAAAGCACATATTTTTTGTTGGAAACTGCAATTTGTAACTGAAAATAAGACCACATGGTAAACTAATTGAGATTTTTACGATCAATTTATGATTCAGATGTACATGTTTATGGTGACAAATTAGGATCTTGAGGACAAATGTGAGAAGGTCTTTTATGTTTTGCACTTGGAAACTACTGCTTTGTTGAGAAGCCTGTCAAACTAGTTTAGTGCAGAACTGTACTTTCTTTCTATGCATGCTATAAAGCCATGACTTATTTTGTTTGTTTTACTTTCATGGCTAAGGTTTGAAAAATAGTAAGGCAGAGGACTATTTGTACATATGCTCAGAATATCCTTTTGATTTGAAAAGTGAGTTATTGATCCCTGCAAAAAAAGAACAATTTTCACAGTTCTGTGAGGACTATGAAAACATCTTTAAAACTTTACCCTTAGGGTAAGAACTAGGAGAAAATTAAAGCCGTTTCTGAAATACTTCACCAACCATCTCCTGGAAAATGACCCAATCTGCTTGATTATTGGAAAAGACAAACTCCTTAATGGCTAGCATCAGCTGAAGCTGCTTCAGGATGTGCTTTGGCAGTTGCTGCTAAAAATTCCTTTTTTGCAGAGATATGTGAGCAGTCATTAAGCAGGAGTATTGACAAAGGAAATGCCCTAAACATAAAGACAGTGTGATTAAAAAGATATTTCTAGAATGCAATTCTGCTGACAGTGACATGACGAGTTGCATATTTCTGTTCATCATATTAAAGTGTGAATATGCAGACTATTATTTAGAGGGAAAAGACAATCTCTTAAAAACCCAACTGTTTTCTCAGTTTGATAAGTGTGCACAATAGAGTGCTGTAAAATGATCTGTGAAATCTGGTTTGGTATCAGGAAAAGCATTCCCTCTTTCTAGAAATGTCCTCCATAAACTGCAGCAAAGGAAATGGCATCGTGTGTTACAAAAACCTGTACACTAAAATGTCCATTTTGCCCCCTCGATCTGTGCTTAAAATAGCAATAACAACCTTGGTGCAGGGCATCTCCTGGCCATTAATAACCGGCCAGGGTTAATGGCCCTCAGCAGTGCCTCAGGCCATCAACTCCTCCCAGCCAGTCATTACTCCCTGGGAAATGCCCTTTTCTGGGTAGTCATTGTTTTAATATTAAGATGTAGAAGTTGCCATTGGGTGGGGATAAAATGACCTTGTGGCAATGTTAAAAAATAACCCCCCCCAACAGAAAAATTGAAAAATTGTTAACAGTTAACATTCCATTGAAATTAAATTCTAAAGTTTGTAAGAATAACAAAATTTTGCTAGCCTGACTACCTATGCAGAACCCCAGATTTATCCCCCTAACACTTCTCCCCAGTTTCCATTTCATGTTTATCATAGGCAATTGGGTAAATTACAGAATTTGATCTTCTAAAGCACACAATACCTTTGACATTCATTTTACTGTCTGTGATACGATTTTAGTCTTTTGTGAAGCACTGAGGGTATGTGATTTAGATAATTCAACTTTTTCTCTTTTATGTAATATATGTAATACATATTACAAGAATAATAGGAGAGCAAATTTATACCTGATGAAAAGTGGTAAGTATATGCTGTTTCTGTAACCCATATTCTGCATATTCTGTGATGTGGTTTACATTTTAGGCATTTTGCTAGAGCTCTAATGAAGAAAAATATGAAGGCTAGGTCTATATTTAAAAGTCTTGCTCACATACTTATGTAGGCTAGGAATACTAAAAATAAAATGGCATCTAACTGCTGTCCTGGCAGAACCTAGTGTAGATGCAGTTATACCATCAAACTGTTTATTTTTGTTCAGGAGCAAGTACGGAGTTTGCTGCTATGAACTGTGCCGATAGTAGAGAGCTGGCTCTGTGCAGACATGTTCTAGCTTAGGCAAGGAAGGCAGAGGCACATGCTTGAATCTATCACAATTAGAGCCAGCTCTTCAGTCTGATTGACAGCAGCTGGACTATATCCCAGCCTCCTGTGCTTTCTGGGGAGGGGGGCTAGGAAAATATCTCCAATTCTGAGGAAAATGTGGGAATGAAGTGTTCCAAGATGGTTTTTTTTTTTTCCTTATCCACTGAGAGGAACATGTAGATTAGCAGAATTCTTAGTGGGCTCTGAACTGATCTTAATCTGCACTCTCAACACTCCTGATAGTTTCTGCACTTTTTATGCACATTGAGTTAAAGAACTATGACCATAAACTTTTACATAGTTTTCATCACTAAACTTCTCATATTTGCAACATTTCCATATTCTAGATCTCAATTCACCCTGTGTTTTCTGGTGTGTGTGTTTTGTTGTTGTTGTTGTTGTTGTTGTTTGTTTGGGGTTTTTTTGTTCTAATAAACTGTGCTGTTAATCAAAGTTAAGTAGCAACTGCTAAATAAGGTGGCCAGCCGGACCCAAAAAAAGCAAAATTCTTGTTCTCTGCATATAGTTGTAGTCTAATATATGGTTATACCAACACATCCGTGCCAGCCAGTTACCACTGGATAGCAAATTACAGTGTGTCAGAATGGTAACTACCCCTGTGCGTGTTTGGAACTTGCAGCAAATACAGGCTGATTCAAGTTAATAGGAATTTCTTCAGTTTTGGATGTGGCAAACCAGACTTATCTCCTGATTCAAGGGGTTTCAAAGAGCACTGGAGCAGCTGATTGCTGCAGGTGGGAACGCATAAATCTGCAGTAACTTGTTTGTGCATTGACACCTTGTATGCACAGCTAGTGAAAATGGTCTATTCTTTTAATTGTTGAAGGAAAAATGTGATAGCAAGTACTTATTTACTGAACACTTAAACCCAAATAAATATTTTAAAGGCTTCTTTAAAGGAGACCTAAATACATCCTTTGTTATGAGCCTCATATGTTAAATGTAAACTCTTAAGAAACCAACAGAGTGCTGTAAGAAACCACTGCACTTCCCAATCTCACAAATCCCAGGAAGAATGCTTTTTCACTGGCTTATTTTTACATCTTTCTCATATTTTTAAGTACAGGTTTCCTAATCTATTTCAAGTTTAATTTTCTTTTAATTCTTTTTATTTTTAAATGTCTATTATAAAATTGTAGTTATGTTGATTTTTCTGTCTATACATAATAGCTAATTAAGGTCTGAGGTTTGGAAAAGAAAAATATATTGAAACTCTATTTCTACATTTCAGGGTAGCATTTATAAAAATCTGCATCACTTTTCTTCCAGTGTGATGGAAGAAAATGTTGGACTTATGATGGACTTATTCTTAGCCACACCATTCTTGGGCACCTAGCCTTTTATGCTCTCTCTATATAACTGTATATAGACCATATATATATATATAATATATATATAACTGAATATGCTTGCAGAATGTTTCATTTAAGTTAACTACAGCTCAAATGAGAGTATCTAGAGATTGTGTGAATTTATAGATACTCCAGATTCTTACCTGTGAGCACTGTGTGCATCTCAAGGTAAAGGGTGGGCATTAAAAATGCATGTGAGTTACATTTTCATTCTCTTATTGTTGTACTGTCAGAACCCCTCTGGTTCCTAGAAGGACTTCTGCCTTTGATTCTGCCAGAGGCATCCGCATTTCACGTGATTTATTTTCAGTTTATCTTTTTGGGAACACACATTCTCACAGCTGGGTCATTGATAAAAATCTCACCAACACTAGGTCTTACAGTGCTTTCATTTGAATGAGGCTATAATCCTGTAGACTATTCAATGCATTTTAATTCTGAAATGTCCAATCATGTAGCAATATGCTGAACAAGTTAGGTAACAATTTTATTAAACATCCAAATATACAGTGAAAATAGTAAGGCCTCTTTCAGTTTCTCAGCATCTTCAGATGAGCTTCCCTAAAATATGAAGAAGTGGGTGGAACTGGCAGTTGAGGAGGAAAGATTAGTCAGAAGGTAGCTGCCAACTTCCAGCCCTTGATTTTATATCTTCTTTGCTGCTGGAGTGTAGCCAAAAAACTACTTGGGTCATCAGACATAACAGCTAGCTACTTAAGTAAATTATAATGTCTGCATAGAAAAAAAAATTTAAAGCTACCCACTCATGAGATTTTCTGATCATATCTCAGATGGGAGCACTGCAGACGTGCCATCGCGAGGTTCAGTGCATAGTGGCACTGTTGTTCACTGAATTTTTGGCCCAGCTGGGAAATACCAGAGAATGATAAGAAGGATATATGAAGAGATCAAGTTTGACAGAAAACATGGATTTTCTTCTTCACTTCTTGAAAATTCCGTGCCTGACAGAAAGTAGTTTCTTTCTTTACCGGTGGACCATTTTTTAAAATAATTTTCACTATAGAAATATTTATATATGAAACATGTTTTCCAGGTTAAAGGTTCTGGTGGGGATTCACTGGTCCTGCTCTGACCAATGAAAAGATCCCATTTTTTTAGCCCTGTGACCATTTGCAGGTTGTCTTTGGTCATGAGGTGAATCCGCCTGAGGAATCAGGCAGGTTTGAGACTGTGAAGAAGCTCTGCTTCTTGTGAGGTCCGATAGCTAGACTGATACCTAGACCAGACAGCAGCAAATAGTGTTAAGGAACTGATAGGTGTGCTCCATGCAGCTGGCATTTATACCCATCAGATAATTTCCTGAAGGTGAGACAAGCCTTATAGCCTGTTCCTACATACCTTCTTAATTACCATGCCCTCACCTATCAGAACAGCCTAACTGAAGAGTTTGTGCAAAATCAGGTGAATTATCAGTGCTTTTCAGTACATCACTATGAGGATAATGGTGCACAGAGGGGGAGTGGGTGAATTGTGGAGGATGCAACCAGGCTGACAAAATCATTTACTCCTTCTAAGCATCGCTTTGGCATCGGCGATGTCACATGATGAAGTGGATCACAGGGCTCTAAAGTATAAAACAGAGGGGTTTTTCTCCTTTGTCTCCGAGCTACAATTTTCTCCTCTACTAGCACCGATACTGCTGGTTTTCTTGAGCCTTCAAATCCAAGGAAGTGAATTAAAAGAAGCCCTGGGGGTAATGGAACAAGGGAAGAGATAGGATGGACTTCTCAGAGATGCAAAGAGACAGATTTGACCTGGGGAATTTCTAGCTGACTGACTGCAGGGGTTAGGAAACTGTGATGAAGCTGTTCAGTCCATATTTTGCCTCTTAATATTGTCTGATGAATTTTTTTTCGAGTAAGTTAAGCAGCTTTGCTGCTAAGTAATAGGGGAAATATATCTGCATACATCTAGAAGCAGTCAGGGTCTGGAAGGGATCTTAGGGTTCCTTTCAGTCAACAGCTGCTCATTCCCTCCATGGGAGCAGCAGCGTACATGCCTGGAATATGTTTGTCTCCAGTTGGCTTCCCCTCTCAGAGGGGCACCCTGCAGAGAGTTGCCTGTGCCACTGGGAGAATAAAGAGCAACAATTAGCGAGGTGCTCAAAGAACTGTGTTGAAAAGGACTGTGTGCATCTGGGCAGAGAATTTTATAAGAGAAAAATTTCTAAAGGTGGAGGAAAAAATTCACAGATTTGTGTTGCCTTTTGCCAGCCTTGTTTGCCTTATGTGGTCTTGAGAATCGATAAGGTGTCAGCACCCTGGTGTAAAGCTTTTGCTACAGGTCATAGCATGTGTCTGAAATAGTGTAGAATTAGATATATCCTTTTTCTGTTAGCTTCTCCAATATTGTATGGGCCTCCTCTGCTTTCTCTTTATATTAAATCAGTGTGGAAATACAGAAATACAGCAGGGGCATGCCAGTTCCAAAAGGGCTTGCAGGTATTGTTAGTGAGAAGTACTGCCAAAACATTAGTATCTGTCTTCATTCTTCTCTTGGATTCAGCCTTTATTAACTTGTGTCTTTTCCATTCAGTAATGCTAATTTCCATTCATCCATGTATTCGTTTTCACTCATTACCAAAGAGACTAAACGTTGAACTAGGATAGGTTTCCTATGCAAAATAAAATCCCAAAGATTCAAATTTCCAGAGAAGTCTTCAGCCAAATAAGTAATTTTCAAAGTAATTTGGAGGGTTTTCTGAAGCACTGAAATTTTCAACAGTCTGTCATAAAATGGACATACTTCTAATCATGTAACATGTTTGAGCTTTCCTGAAGTGTTTGATACAGGTGCTGTATTTTCTTTCATTATACGTATGTTTTGGGGAACTCGTATTCCACAGCCTCTTTTTCACTCTTCACAAGTTACCACATTTTAATTAAGGAGTGCCCCAAGTTATGGGAGATGCATCAGAAGGTCTCTTTTTTTCTCTTGCCCATTCAATTCATTTTCAGTCATATTTCAAGTTAGTTGGTCTCTCACTAAGTTAGCTTGTCATTTATCCACACTTTCCATGTGCATGGTCTGTGCCTTTATGTTTATGTGTACAAGCAGGGCCAAGGGCATGGTAGCTCAGCTGCTGCCCTGATAGTGGCTGGTACGGTGCTGAGTCTGACATGGTAGAGGAGCAGTTACAAAACCAAGTAGTTCCCTCGTTTTTCTACAGGCACAGCAAGATCAAATCTGTTTAGCTATGTGCTCCCATCAAAACCACAGCATTCTGTTATTTTACAAAGCAATGGATTTCTTAATAACCTTTGGGTTTTGTCTGAGGGTGTTACATCCTAACAACTCTAGACCTTAATTTGAAGCTGTAGCCCAGTGTACTCAAATAATCTCATTAAGTAGATGGATCTCATTGATAGTAAAAGAATCATCATATGAAAATAACTGCCTTTGAAAATAGGTGTCTCCATTTAGCCTGGAATAGAATCTTTGCTGTTTTGTGTTCATGCTGATTTTTTTGTATGTGATACAGTTAGCAAATCGTAGTATTTTCAAACTCTTATCATCATCTTCTCTAGACTTATTTGTGTGCTATTTGTGTGTTGATCTGTTGTATCTCACTTCTGCTTCACTTTAAGAAACAAACTGGAGATCTCAGTATAAAGCAACAAGGCAAAGAAAGGGCTTTATTTGGAAGGTTTGCAGCTACAGCTGCATAATAAATAACCTAATATTCCCTACTTGTCTTATTTTCCTTCCCTTAAATTTTCTTGTGTGTATTTTGTTAAATTATTTTCTGGAGAGTAAATTCCCTGAAAAAAAAGAAAAGAGAAGAGAAGCAGAATTGCAGGTCAGCAATGTCAAGACAGTCTGCATTGCTTGTCTTTATCATCATGCAGAATCTTTTTATTAAGGCAGCACAGGATGAGTAGATTTATGGACTGAAGGTACAATGTTTCATATGTCCATATCCATCTAGATTGACAGTTCCTACCAACATGAATTTCCCAGGAGAGACAGTGTTACTGGTGTCAGTGGATGGCATCATTTACTTCAATGTTCCATTATTAAATTGATAACAAGATAATTCCTCTGCTTCTCGGGGACATGACAGGTTTTACAATTGTTAACTTTCTTATTGCATGGGATTTGATGTTCTAGGTATTTTTTAATAAGAAGCTTATTTTTATTTCAGTTCTGCAATAAATCAAAATTTGCAACAAGAACGTACAGAAAAAGAGAAACCAGGTTGGGTGTACAAGGCATCACAATCAGGCTGGTTTCTGGAGGGTTATTTTTGCAAGACCAAATGTTTGTGCTTGTGTTGTTTTTCACTGCTGTAGATGTAAGTGTATTTGTGCAATACAGAATATTTGCTGCAGTTATCTTGTACAGTGGGTACTTACAAGTGTTCTATACATAGTTAGTTCTGCTTGGATGATTTTGAGGAGAATCTTTTTGTCAGCCGGTGTCCATTTTGAAAAGCAGAGGACTGCCACAAGTGGCACCGAGTAGGAGTAAGTCTCCAAAAACTTTTCTGCTGGCATGATGTGGTATAGCTGGGACTTGTCCTGAACCTGATGCTGTGCAATAGGCAGGGTTACAGAGGAAGGCTAGTGGTGTGAGTTGTTAAGGTGTAACATCTGTAGCAACTAAAAAATCCTGTGGTGCTGTTGGTATTCCCTTGCACTCTTTGCCATTGAGACTGCCTCTAAGAGCTATTGTGAGGGCAAAATCTGGCCTCTGGTCAGATAGTTTGACTTGCATGTGAGAAGTCCATATGCAGCAGGTGTGTTTTCCATGTAGATATTTGCAAGATTATTTATCGTGTCATTGAAATAGCTAAGAAGTGCCCTGTAAAACATTCTTTATTAACTTTTCAACAAGCGCGTGGTGGACCACATTCTGTTGTAGCTCCACCTGTGCAGGACCTTCAAGAAATCCTGTAAGTGAGTGAGTTCAGAGTGAGTTGGCCTGTTACAATGTGTGGGTGAGAGAAGGTGTGGTCAGAACTGAGTGTATGTACCCCTCATTCAGACAGATGGGGATTTTAATGCTGTGAAATGGTGATTCAGCTGCCAAGAAGTTCTCTTGTCTTAGTGCGTTGGTATGGATGTAGGTGTCTTTTCCACTGGTGAGTGATAATGTTATTTTTGCCATTGTATAGAAAGATTATATCTTGAGTGCTAAGTTTCCTCTTAGTAAATGCTTCCTAAGGAATTTTGATTAAAAACGTTTGCATTTGTTCAGGCTAAGCAGGTCGTGTGGCAAGAATATACTGTATTGTTTTGAAAGAAGAAACATGTCTTGAGAGGAAGATTGAGGTCTTTCCATCTGACCCAAATAAAAAAAAAACTTTTGAAATTTAGGTTGATCAAAATAATTTTGTGGGTATTGAAATCTGGTTCTTAATGTCTTCTTCAATCTCTGCACCCCCTCTTTACACAGCAATTATCCTATTCCATATCTCTGCTTCCCAAACAAGTAGCTGTTAAAAATGCAGTCCTTCAGTCTTCTTAAAAGCTCCTCTTAGTTTTACCGCTTTCAGGGGAGCAGTCTCTTGAAGATGATGCTAAGACTATGGTTTTTTAAGGACTGTGCACATAAAAAATAAAATACTGGGGATTTTTGCAACTGTTTGAGAAATCAGAAAGGGGTGCATGTTGTGGCCAGCGTCAGTGGAGCATCTCTGGATGCTTGATGCAGAACTGCTCTCAATTCTAATACAGTAGTGAGAAAGGACAGGTAGGGAAGAGAAAGCAGAAATTATATCGGTGGCTGAATTTCCTGAAGTGCAGGGAGATTACACAGAGACCTGGAAGAGTAGGTTAGGAACAGATACATGCTCTGGCCTGTGTGAGATGACCAAAATAAATTTGGTTCTTACAGGCGTGAGGGTAGGGGATTGTGATTTCATTCTGTCTCTTGGGAAGTTTTCCTAAATTGACAGTATTCACATTTAAATCCAGCGCCCTGAGATTTTTTTTTCAGACTGTTTGAGTGTACTGAAACTCCCTTACTCCCTACAGAGCAGTCAGTACAGGACAAATGGTAACTGTCGACTTAGAGTTTTACTGCTGTCTGACTTTAAATAGATTTTCTCAGGATTGTCTAACCTATAGTAGGCCCAGTTATTTTTTTTTTCTCCTTCCTTTTGTTTTGCAGCCTCTTGCAGTGAATTCTGTGTGCTAGGAAAGAAAGATCACTTGAAAACATTCACAGTGACAAACCTCATCCTTTTTATGTCTTTTAATGCTATTGCGTTCATGAGACATCCACATAACGATAATGGAAGAGAAAAAAAAAACATTCACAAGGGAAATAGATTCTAGTTTAAGCTTCCAGGGGATTATTATAAACAGGGAGAAAAATATTTTAGGGATTAGGAGAAGTACCTTGTCAGTGTTCTTTTAAGTAGAGCAACCACTAATGCATTAGTTACAGAATTGTGTGAAATGTAGCTTTTTGCGAGGTGGTTTAGCTACAGTATATTCATTTTATAATCCTGTCCTGACTGGTACATTACACACCCTCCCTTCCCTCCAACAAAAAAAAAAAGAAGTTTTATTGTGGACCTCTTTCTTCCATGAATGATCAAGAAAATTCTGAGCACAGACCAGTGTCCGATGTTACAGACACGTGTTTGTCCCTTTCTGGGCATTCAGAGAAATTGCGGATCACTGTGTGTAGTGTCAGGGCGTAAGGACCTCGTCTGTGACATGTGTCACAGTGATCGCCGGGGAGGAGCAGCGTCAGCAGGGCTGCTGTGCTCCTCGGCGCGGGGCAGAGCAGGAGGGATCTCTCCACAACAGGCAAAATAGCAGTTTGGATGAAGAAGAGGAGGGCGCAGCACATACCAGCTATGATTTTGAGCTGGAAAAAAGAGAGGGCCTGGGGTCCCACTGTGCTTCAATCATGCATGGTACGCAGGCAGCCCACACTCAAGCTATGACAAAGCTGCAATTTAGTCAACCTTCGTTTACCACTTACTACGCTTTAGCAGCAGCTCCATTGTAAGATCTGTCAGTAGCCTACTTTTGTAAGCCGGGAAGCGTGGTGCGGCCTCGCACTTGTGGCTCAAACCACTGTAATTAGGCTTATGTCAGGTTGCCACTGCAAATTTCAGGAATCAGGAGGAAGGATGTGCTCTCTATGGATGTTCCTAGGCTGTGCCATATGCTGGACTTTCTAGAGATACCAACTGTTTGGGCCCATTAAAGTTGCAGGGGTGGTAACGTGGTACATGGCATAGCAGGCATCAAAGATGTAAAAAAAAAAAAAAAAATTATTGAGAAGAGGCTAAGAAGCTGAAATGGGATACAATTTCTGTTTATTACTTTCCGTTAAAACCTCTGATTTTTATCACTTGTTATTCTTACTTTTTTCTTGCTATTCTCTTCCTATGCAGTAGGAGATAATAGTCTGTATTTTCTTTATAAATTCCCGTGTGTGATTTTTGGAGTGGATTCAAACCTCAAGCATCACAGATAGTTCCCCTAAATATTCACCCATGATAATTAATAATTTTTTTTTTCTTGGGTACTGATTCCAAATGAAAAGATTGTAGAGGCATTTGGGGGAAGCATAGTCACTTGAGGAAGGACAGTTTTGTTAGCAGAGTGCTGGAGCATATGTTTCCATCTAGGAGTTAAGTTTCATTTCAAGAGAACATTTTCAGAGAACAGTGGGGGGAAAAAGGAGAAAAAAATCCCTACTATTTTAGAGTTTTCATTATTCCCTTTGATATGATGGTTTTCCTATGAAGAATCATGGCAGAAATGTAATTTTTACTTTCGGTATTTTTGTTATTGTAAACTGCTGCTTCTGTCAAAAGTATGTACTTAATTTTAAATGTGAATGCTAAAACTAATCAGTATTAAATAAACATGTTGTCTTAATTAACAGCTCTTTGAAACATCACAGGTCTTGTTCGTCCTCTTTTGTACACTCCCAGCAGAATTTTCAAATGTCATTAATAACACTCCATGTAATGTAACTCAACTACTTATGAATGTAGTCAGCCACCCTTGTTTTCTTACAACTTCCCTTGATGAAAAAATTTGATTTGTTTTAAAGCTCAATTGTGCGAATTTCTGATATACTTTGGATTTTGACTGCAAGTGTGAAAATCTTTATCAAGTTGTCAGTGTCTGAGCTGCAGGGTTGTTTTGTTTTGTTTGTTTGGGGTTTTTTTTTGCTTTAGTTAGTTTAAAAAAAGCATGGATTTGACAAGATACAGTTTCTAGCTAAATTCCAGTTGCTTTATATTTTTCTCATATATAATTTCTTAAACTGATTTTTCACAATTTTTCTTTTAAAATTATTAGAGTCCTTTAAAGGAGATTTCTGTTTATTTCCGGAGTACTAATTTGTCCTAAATATTCAAGTAGGACACAGAGCAGATTTTGTTTCATAAACATTTGACATATAAAGCTATATAAGATTTTTTACAATTTAAAAAACTATGGTATAGGGGAGAGACTTTTTCCGTCTGTCAGAGGGAAATAAAAGCATGGCCAGTAATGATTGTGTGTGCTTAATGAAAAGCTTGGTCTTATATTTGTGCCAGAGGTGCACACAAATGGGCACCTGCAGGCAAGGCAGGCGCTTTATCAAATGCTTTGCTTTTCAAAAGACTCCCATCCTGAAAACATCAGCCAGAAGAGTGGATGGGTAGATAGTCTGCAAGTAGGTGGGTGGTAGATTGATTGTGGAGATTCATCAGAGCAAAACAATGGAAATAATGGAAATAATGATGATGATAAGTGGTATTGTCCTTTTAAATGAGTTGAATGTAACCTCACCATGTCCAATTTTCTCCATAGCTGCCTTACTTTTTAAAGTGCATTTCCCTGCCTTCTAAAGATACTAAATATCTCATCTTTCTTATGGAGATAATTTGGGAGTTTGCAGTTGCCCACAATTGTGTGTGTTGAACAATTTTTCTTCACTGTGCTTTCCAGTATTTGTCTGAAATGAATGAGTCATTAACCCTCAGCATTATGGGAAGGTTCGAGAGAAGTGTTATGATGAGGGGGTGACAGATTAAGCCTATCCCAGATATCTTAAAAAACAGGGATACAATACATGAGTTTGTATACTGTGTCTCATCCCCAGTGAAATCTGCAGCTGTATTTCACTATCTGGCTGGTGGCATGCAGCTGGTAGTTCCCATGTGCAGGTTGTGGCAGTTAATTCCCAGAGTCACAGTAACGGGCTGTATTACAAAATACGGTAACGTGGCTTAAAATGATTGCTTGTATGTTCTTTACAGGTTCTGATTGCCAGTATCATGTGCAGCTATAGCAGGGAGGACTGGACTGAACTTTCAAAAATGGCTGAGGTAATGGTTTCCTAATTGTGTTTCTGCATATTTTTTTTTAAATTCTCCTTAAAAACAGGAGCTGCAGTCAGGAATTTCTTGAAAGAAATAGATTCAAAGAGAAAAATGAGAATTTAAAGCATGTCCAGTATAATTTGTTTATTCTGTGTTTTCATTAAAATGGTGGAAATGTAAATTGAAAGGAAATCTGTTCCATAAAAATGGTCCCTTGGATTTTTAAGCAGTACCTGTAAAGCCTTTAGTCTTTGAATCTATATACTTTTTATTTGCATTTTAAGCAAACTGTATATTATGACGGATGCCCTGATAAAATTTAATTCTACCTTTGAG
This sequence comes from Oxyruncus cristatus, assembly GCA_013399855.1. Taxonomy (NCBI): domain Eukaryota; kingdom Metazoa; phylum Chordata; class Aves; order Passeriformes; family Cotingidae; genus Oxyruncus; species Oxyruncus cristatus. The sequence continues at coordinate 1,772,151 of VXAY01004491.1, forward strand.
AGCCTAACTTGATCTTACCTTGCCTACAGGCACACTAGTTTGACAGCACCAGAAGAAATTTTGAATATAAAACTCTTGAATATTTAAAGTATAAAGGGCTCATTTAATGCTATTCTAGTTTTAATACAGACTTTCAAAAATGATAGCTGAGAAAACCAGCATATATAATAGCAGTCAGCAGGCTTCCTATAATATAAATCCAGTCTTACAGAAATGCAAACAGACTATGCACCTGAAATTTCTATTCAATTTGAAGGGGAAAACTATTTAATAACATGTACCTGTGTCCATAGGGAGTAGTATAAGAAATACTTGATTAAGGCTGCATTAATTTCATTCAGAAAGGTGTCTATATCAGAATGGAACGCAAAGTTGTTATATTTAAATAAAATTGTGTTTTCCACATAAATTATCTAGAGGAAATAAATACCATAGTAATAACAAATTTAAGCAAAGAAAAAAATTAGCTTGTCATTATTGCTAGCATTAGCTCAGATTTCAATGTTTTGGAACTATTAACTATTTTTTAAAATGTGTTTATATATATATGTGTGGATAGAGGTTTGTATATTTTTAATTTGTGTTTTCATATGTGTGTGTTTGGACATTGTTGTTTATTCAGTGTCCTAAGCCCTCCTATGATGATGTGGGACAACTCTTCTCTATTTTTTGTGAGCATTTTAAACCTGTAAGGAAAAAAGTCGCTTTGGGGACTTAGGGAAGGTTGAAATTAAACATTATCAGTAGTTAGCTTGGTGATCTTCAGCACTTTTTCAATTTATACCTGAATTTACCTAATTGACCATTAAATCATTTTTTTGGAATCTGTGCTTGGCAGGAACAGTGCTGCTTTTAAACTGACTGAGATGAATGGCTTTATTGTGCCATTTGCTCCTGTTTTTTTCAATTTGATGGTAATTATCCAACTTTAAGACATATTTCCAATCCGTGCTTGTATTTGTGTTACACTGTTAGAAAAAAGTGGTTCTTTAAGTGCAGTCGGTGATGTGTAACACATGTGGTACAACATTCTTCTGGAAAGCCGTTGTTGGTGTCCGCTCTGTGGAGAGCAGCACACTAGTTTGGGACGCTCTGGATTGCGCAGCTGAAGAGCAGTGATATTTAATCGCATGCATAGGATCCTACCTAGGAGGTAATAGATGTGACTTTCCAGAGAGCAGAAGCCCCAGAAGGTACTGCAGTGCCTCTCAGCAGGAGGGCGACCTATTCATACAAAAGGTCAGCTTGTCAGGGAGGCCGACAGCACCGGCAGCAGCGCGGCGTGGCTGGGCTCCTGGAGCTGGCTGGAACGTGGAGGATTCCTGAAAGTGATGGATGGCTTCTCCCCTGCTCACGCACTTGGGGAGTTGCTGAACCATGGCCACACAGCAGGGAAAGTTACTCCAGTTCAATAAGCAAAAACAAAATGCAAATGCAAAACAAAATCCTGGTTAGAGCCACGTGGAAGGCAACAGGAGAGATGTTTTTCTCAGGCGGAGCAGTTCAGCAGAAAGGAAGAGAAGCATGTCTTTGTGCTGCCCTTGTAAGACTTGGCTCCTTTGCCTTTTTAATTGTAACTAATAGAGGGTGATGAAGAGAAATTAGCATGAATAATATGTTTATATAGACTCTTTTTATTACTCTCTTGTTCTTCAGAAAGAAAAATATTTAGTGTCAAAAGCAATGGCACAGTACAGATGCCTGCAGAAAATTTGGAGACTAAATTCTTGAAAGCAGAAAGGAAAAATTTACTCCTGAGTTACAGTTCTTCAGAGCACAGCAACACCTCTGTAACACTGCCTACCAAACCTCTCTTTCAGTGCTGCTCTAAGGCCCTGCAATTACCTTTCATTTTTTAACATTTTCCAGAACCACCTCTTTATTGTCCTTGTCTCTTTTTAATTTATTTTTTACTTTAATTTCCCTAATCATTTTTGGAAACCACTTAAGTTTTTGAAATTTTTCTCTGTAATGATCAACACGTTCTCTTTCAGGGTATCATAACCATAGCTTTCTCTCTTTAAAAAATAAAAATAAAATGTCTAAAGAAATCTATTTGACATGAACAGTAAATGCTACAGGAAAGAGTGCATTACTTGAAGTTAATTCTGCTTTTTTTTTCCTTCTACATGTTTCATAGGTTGCTGGTGCTGATGCACTGGAGTTAAATTTATCATGTCCTCATGGTATGGGGGAGAGAGGCATGGGACTGGCCTGTGGGCAGGTAGGACTATAACTGCAATCTCTTCAGCAACATTGATAGTTACACCTCAGGGGGGAAGACACAAGCAGCAGATTACTAGCTTGAGATTTTTAGGTTGAATGTGTTTAAATATTTAGTGCTAAAAGGAAAAAAAAAAAAGAAAAAACCCCCCAGAAGCTGAGAATGTACAAAATGCTTCGTTTTACTCGAACAAAAATGCATTATGTATTTGACAAGGAACATGATGAAAACAAACAATTTCCTAAAAGCACTTGGACAGAATTTGTTGGTTTCCATTTCGGTACCCTATAGGTATCTTTTAGATCATGACCTAGTAACTACTGTGTATATCAGTAATGATTTTGAAGGACGTGAGATATACACACAATTCATTTCACAGTCTTTAACATATGTACCTAACTGTCTTTTAGAGTCATGGAAGAGGGCATACATTCTGGTAATACCATGTACAACTAACATCTTCTTTTATAAGATCTTGTGTTCTGTAACCTATAGGTTTGTTGTTTTATAAGATTTAGGTCGGAATTACCTGTGCCTGATGTCTCTGCTATGTAGAAATCTGTTGCAGAGTTTATCAGTACATCCCATGATTTCAGTTAGGAGAATGTGTTTTGTTGTGCCCACGAAAAGAAAATAAACATGTACAAACCCCAGTTCCTGTACTAATATCCCTTTGAAGTTTTCAGGGTTTTGCATGTTTCCGTCATGGTTTGAAATTGTTTTGGCTCTGAAACATGCCCAGATATGGTGAATTGTAAGTCTCTGAAAAATCTTGGCTTATGGTCTACCAGGAGAGATTTTCCAGAGTCTGACCATCACAATTTCAGAAATATGAAGGCTGTTTGATTTCCCATTTTACTACATTTTGGGGAGAGGGGAAGAGGAAGGAGATGCAGAGCGGGAATGATGATTATATACCCTAAAATCAACATACTATTATTCAGTTGACCCCTTTGTAGAGGACATCTTAATTCATCCTCACTTCCTCAGTTAAACACAACACTTTTAAGAACTGAGGTGTGGTTGGATAAATAAACCTTTAACTTTCCTCAGCTAGGGAAGCAGTAGGAGCTTTAATCAGTGCAGCTATGGACACACTACAGATATACTTTTATCACAGCAATACTGTCAGGAACAGTGAACTGGACATTTTATTGTTTTCTGTGAACAAAAATATGTCAGTCTGGTCCATGCTATAGATTATTGTTTTTAATGCAAGTCATTTGGATGCTTTTCATGACCACTGGTTATTTACTAGAGTTGTGATTAGAAATGGAAGAGAATCAAAAAAACCCTCCAAGATAACATTAGCAAACCAGTAGTAATTATTAACTTTTTTCCCTGAATTGCATTCAACAACAAAATGCTATTGTAGTCATCTTTATAAGTTTTTGAAGAAATTCCCAGCCTTCACTGAGCAGAGCATAACTCAGCAGTTTGGGTTGTCCCTACCTGAGGTGGCAGTGCTCTGTAGAAGGGTGTGGTTTGGTCAGGAAGAGCTCTGAGGGTTTCACGTAGAAAACCAGAACAGGCTCCTTTCAAGCACGGGGTTTTTTATTTTTTTTAAGACATACGTTATTTCCAGCTTTCCCTGGTTGGAATAATATATGCATGTGAAGTCGCTTAGATGTGTAGTCAGTAGGGAGCTGTCTGGTTACATGAGTTTTTACATATCTTTCAGCTATTGTAAAATCAGAGAAGCAAATGCAAAATCTGAGCACTCAGGGCTATCGTGTGGATTTGTGGCTCTCCATGGAGGAGATCAGATCCATAAAGCAAGAAGAAGATTACTTTATATATACATACATATTTGTATAATAATAAAATTTCTGTCTTTCCCATAAAATATGGATATTCTTTGAAATGTTTGGTATAAACTACCCTTACTTAAATATGTTCTTTTATTTTCTTAAATGTCTTACCAAAATGAGAGCTCAGAAAAAAATTGACTTCTTTAAATGAATAAATGAATAAAATAAGCCATGTTTAGAGGGCCAGATCCTAATGTTCTTCCTCAGAGTTGGCTAAAATTAAATTATAGTGACTTTAAATGTAGATTATTGAAGCAAAGGGTGGGGATAAACTGGATAAAGGCATCTGCAACAAGATTTATCAGTAGCCCTTCAGGGGGCTTAAATATGTGGTGGCCCCTGGAGGCCCCATCATAAAATAGAAAAGTACTAGAAAGTATTTTGGCTTTACTCTTAATTTTTTTTTTTCCCAAAGTTGAACTCAGATAGGTCATACATGGGTGTTGTAAGGAAGAGAGGGCTCATATATGCTCTGGAAAAAAAATCCCACTTGATATCTGGAAGTCAGAGCATGAGGCTTTGAGAGGCAACTTTCCTGGTTGTACAGTGAAGCAGGTTTTCTTAAATCTTTTTGATAACATAATCCATGTCTTCATAGGAAATTTTTTAAGGATTAGGTCCCTTTCATGCCTAAGCACATTAAATCCTCAGGAAACTACAGAAATTGCTGAGATGAAAAATAATGGCAGAAAAATGTGTATTTTTACTATTTATATTGTCTAAAATGTTCTGCCTTTTTGTTGTTTAAAAAAAAAAAAAAAAGGCAAGGGAAGGTTAATTACACTGTCTACTTTTTCTCCTCATTCCAATTCCTGTGGTGTGCCTAAGGGTAAGTGTACAAATCTGGGAACATCAGATTTGTTTTTCTCTATCCTATTTTGTTATCTAGTCTCAAACACTTCCACTGTTTTATACCAACTGCAAATTTAAAAAGTTCCAGATATATCCAAATTATATATATAAAAATTGATACTAAGCATAGCTGTTTGTTTTATACTGAATTACAGTTCTCAGCTTTTATTTGATTTTAATTCCAAGTCATTAGTGCAGACACTCTGGCGCCCAAACAGCAGAGCTAGCCAGAGGGTTAAGAGGCATCTGTATTCCTGCCAATAAGTTACTTAAAGCTGGTTCTGTATAAAATGTCAATTATATTTACTAATGCTGATTAATGATAATAAAGTTAAGGTTTGTATTCTTTTGTAACAATCTGCAACTGGATAAAAGTGGATATCATGAAGAATTGTAATAGAATTTCCATTATTATCTGTAACAGCACTAACGCACAAAGTTTCTTTGAATCAGATAACCTATGTGTACAAAACATTAATAGTAAACATAAAGACAAAGGGGTGAACAGCAGATTTTTGGAAAACTACAACTTTCCCACTGTAGTTCATTACTGTAGTAATTTTAGCATAAAATTATGAAAATAATAAATCAAACCTATGAGATGGTAGCACTCACATTTCAGTGTTTAACTTCTGGTGTTGTATTTGTGGTGTACTTTTGTCCTTCACTGGAAACCAGGACAAAAATGTTTTATTTTTTTTTTCTTACTTGTCCTTCTAAAAAGTGACACTGAATATTCAAAATTATTACTGTCATGCGAAATCAACAAATTTAAGTGTTTGCCTTTTTGTTTTTGGTCCAAAAGTCAGCAAGTCTCTCCAGCTGCTCTGCCAAGAATGAATAAACAGTTAAATTGAGTCAGTAATCTGGGTTTTACTTTGCATTTCTGCTACATTTTGTGTCGTTCTTTGTTGCCAGATGAAACCCCAGGTCTAATAACTGTAATGTGTATACCCCTAGAAACATTAAAATAAGATCAGTTAGGATGATTGATACCCAAACCCTTCAAAAATATCAGTGTTACTACCACTAATAATAGCAGTGATATTATCACCAATATCCTTGGCCTAGTGGGGAGTGAAAAAGAATGGAGGGAAGAAAAAAGCAACCTACAACTACCTGAAAGGTAGTGACAAAAATGCTGCAAGAGTAGCTGCAAAGAGGGAAAGATGATTCTCTGTCATGTCAGATAATATAGCAAGGGGCAAATTCCAGACTGAATGTTTCAAGTTGTGCCTTAGGAAAAAATTCCCCAAGATGGTGGTGGAGTTCAGGAACATGTTCTCTAGTGGGCTGTGTACTTTCCAGCTGTGGAGCTTTTCAGGCTTAGGCAGGCAAAGCCATGGCCAGCCTCAGTGGTGGTGGTGCTAGTCCCACTCAGAGTAAGAGCCTGGCCAAACTGCCCTCCTGCAGTTCAGTTCTGTGGGTTCACCCTGTTCAGTTCCTACCCAAAGGTACTACATTGTTTGTATCAGGAACAGGAAACGAGTAGTGGATAAAAGGAAGCACAAGGACTTGTATAATCAGTATGAACACGGAGATTTGAAGTCAAAAGCAACAAATCTCATATTCAGAGATCTCAGCATAAGTGCAAGAACAGAGATTCTTTATGCTGTAAGCAAGTATTGTAAAAGTTAAAAACATCCTGGCATATAAGGATTTCTTATTGATTAGTCATAGCTTCTAACCTCCAAAATATAAAAAATCTTCACCTGTCTCAACGTTTAAGTTCTAGGTTTGGGGAATTGTTTGGGGTTTTTTAATTGATATTGAAGGCAGAATGTATATGTCTCTTGTGAGCACTGAAATCCAGATCCTGGTGGTTTAACTATTCAGATCATATGTAAAATGAACTTGGTTTGTGATTCTTTTCTTACCTTTATTTTCATTTTACTTCAGCTGTATTTGGTACAGCCTCTGCTGCTGACTGTGTTTATGTTTATTGCCTGCAATTAGGAGGCAAGTTTCATAAAAGCCTACATTGCCTCATTCAGAAGATGACAAATCTGTCAAAAACAAAAAGAAAAAAAAACCCCAAAGCCCTGGTTACTCTGCAAAGATGAGAGCTGGCTGCATGGCACAATTAGATTTGCTCTGCTGTACCTTGGAAATAGGAAAGATGAGGCTGCTTTTTAATTGAAGTGCGCAGCACTGCATGCTAATTCGTTGTTGCTCTGCCAGCAAGGAGCTTGAAGTATTTTAAATAAATGATGCCCCAAACAGAATTTGATTATATCTGTGTTCATGTGACATTCTACTATCGGCCTACAATAATATGCTGGTTAAGTATAATTCATTGAGTCCTGCAGGCAGTATCAGTTCTCGCTCTTCTCTTCTTTATCTGTTATTGTAACAAATTAATGCCAAGTACAGCTGCACTGGGCTATGGAACATGGAACATTGTCAACCAAAATCCAGTATAAACCAGTATAATCAAAGTGAGGTTTGTTTTGGTGTTTGCAGTGGAGTTTCAGGATTTAGTCTTGTTCTCTTGTGTTGGCCACTTTCATCCATTGTGGCTGGATCTTGGGAATGTAAGTCCTAGCTGATCTCAGTGTCTTTGTGTCTGCCACTGCCCTCTGTTGCTTTGGGGCATGTTTCAACCGAATGACTTGTTTCAGCCATGTTTCTCAGAGTTGAAACTGTTTCAAGGATACTGTATGGAAGTTTCATAGTCTAGTAGGGGCGAGAAATTGTCAGCTGCCCAAGCTAATGGATATGGATATGGATATGAATAGGAACCTTGGTAGTTCAGCTGAGGGAAAACCTCAGGCAGAGGCAAGAAATTCAATTCAAGGTGCAGACTCCTCAGGAACAAGGATTCCTTGATTCAAGCAGTGATGGTGTTACTCTGTGGGTGCAGAGATGTGCTATGCTGGGTGTTGTTTTGCTGGGAGGGAATCTGGGATGTTCAGGGATGCTGCTGATTGTCTCCTCCAACTCCTGCAAATGTAGATCTAAGCACACTCTTTCACAGGCCAGGAGATGTGTTTTGTGGGCTTACGTTCCTGGTCCCACACTGATCATGGTCAAACATGATACTTTATGATAATTCAGTTTTGTTGTTTAACCTCTTTGGATTATTTTTTTCACATTCCCTACTTTCAGGTGTGTCTGTTTCTTTTCTTTTTTCCATTCATTCCTTCTTTAAAACTCTCCTCATAAGCTAAACCCTTTGCTGAGCTGCTTTGACTCATGAGCTATTGCACTGGAAATCTGAGCAGGAAAAGCTTGATGACTTTATGGTCACTCCTGCGTAGGTGACATCGCTCACCTTCCTCTGATACCTAAGGATTCATTTTCTTTTCTGTTGCCCTTGCAAGATTCAGATGTGATTAAATGTTGTGGTTTAAATGGATTTCTTCCATGTGTCCTTTATGTCCTCATGTATTCTATTTTTTTGTAGCATGTAAAAGAAGACAATACTTAATAATGAATCATGACAGTTAATTGGTATTTTGTCTTAAGGATTCTGCTTTCATACACTCAAGAATAAATGAATTAAGATCCAAAGTTTAATAAATTCATCCTCAGAACACTATTCTGTAATTTTATATTGTGGTTTGACAACATTTAATCCACTTTTATTGCTTTGAAGGATTTTTAATTGAATTACTCGAAAGACAAAATGGAAAATAAAAAGGGATTATAAATAGGACAGTAATGTTAAAAGCACTTCCAACTTGCTGAAAATTTTTAATGACATGCTGTGGCTGTTAATAAGGTTTTAAATACTGTTTGTGTGTGGTGACTTATATTTAAGTATGGAAAGCATTCTCTACATAATATATTTAGAAAATATAGTATAATATATTAGAAAATGTAAAAGTGATTCTCTTTCCTTGGAAATCATGAAGACATGAAGACAATTTGGGATACCCCTATTTTCAATCTCATTTCGATGGAAGAATTTCTGCTGAAATTCACATTATGTTTGACAGGTGTCACAATGAAGATTAGTTTGGCCAAAATATCAGTGACCTGCCACTGTTTAAAAAGGAAACAAAAAAATCATGGCTGTTTTAATGATACTTCAGTAGTCTTACTACAGTGAAGTATATAGTGAGTGGTTCCTGTAAAGAAACAAAACCATTATATTTTTTAAAACCAAATGGCAACCTATACTTGTTTTTGAAATTGTATTTAATGCCCTGAGAACTTTTCAGGAAAGGGAAATGTAGGAAACTCGGCAAGCATATTTCTGTGGTTAAATGTCCAGACCCTGTGGATTGCCTTTGGATATGTGGTTGCAGCATAAAGTTATTGCAGTTTTTCATACAGTGGTATCTGGTAAACAGGATTTATTGGAAAGGAAATGATCACCAACAAGTAACTGTTGAGGTAAAATAAAATATTTTAAGATTGTTTATCTTGGTGGACAATAAAAGTTATTCACACAGTGCACATTAGTAGATTTTCTTTCTATGGTTTCAGTTTTATGCCACCGTTTGATAAAGTTAATTAACAGTGTGTTAACTAGTCTCTTCACTGCCTACACAAAAATTTTCAGGACTAGTGTCATACTTCTTTAAATTTTGCCTCAGGTCCTGGTAAAGTTATACAGTTTGCTGGGAATCTTGCTCTTTACAGCAGGACAAATCTCAATACAAGCCCATTTGATGATAATTTTAAAACTGAATGGCAAATTCTTCTCAGAGCATTAAATTCCCTAACTTGTTTGTTTCAAAGGTTTATGATTTTCTCAATTATTTAGTATTTTCTGCCTCATTATTATAGAAAAGGACAGAGCTTGCCTACCTGACCACAAGAGAAAGCTATTTGTAACTGTAACACTCATATGTTTGGGTTCTGTGCTTCCCTTTAGAATATTTCATGGATGACGTAAACCTAATCAAACTTTTATGCCTTCTAGCAGGTGACCTCTGCCTGAACTAAAGAGCTGAAATATTGTTTAATCATGCTGCGTACCACTTTTTCACAGTGCTACGAGAAACATTAGTTTAGTTGGCTAGAAACAACCAAGATAAAATACTTTGTTCTGTCAGGGGGTAAAAAGGCATTTTTATTAGTCAAGACTTTACATATACCAATGCCGTTGATGAATAAGTCTTTCCAGTTAGGGTGTCTAAGAAGTCTGTAATAGGTAAATGTGCATTTTCACATTTTTCACTTAGAATGTTTAAGCCCAATTGGTATTGGAACAAATAATTTATTAATTTGAACTGCCAATCTGTGCATCACGCTTTCAGGCAACTGTTATTAATGTTTATTCTGACAACCAAAAAAATCATCCAACTCTCTTAATATTGCATTAAAATCAATAGCCATAAATTGTGTGATTGCTACAGTTTTAACTGACATATCTCAATGGAACAAAAAGAGAATTTTTCCTATCATGCAAGATAACTATAAACATATATAAAAAAGCCTTAAAGTTAATTTTGAAAGTAGGAAGTTTTCTAACAGTGATGTTTCTTCTGGGTGCTAAGATTAACATTTTTAAATTAAAAGTGAAACAAAACCCAAACATTCAGAACAAGGAAAAATATTATGGTTTGACCACCTACACAGAGAATCAGTTTTCAAAATAAATTCAATTGTTTTGCTTTTAGTGCTGGGGAGAAAACAAAAAGCTTTTCTGTGATCTGAAAAGGGAGTAATTACAAAGCTGACTAAAGGCAGCCACCCAACCTTTTAAGTCTCCGTTGTGCTTGATCTTGACATTGCTCTAATTGTTGTTCTAACTCCCAACACATATATTTTTTTTTGTACTTTTGTTTACTGGTCAATCAAAAATCTCCAGCTCATTTTTGACCTTGTCTGCACATTGGTTTTCAGTCATGAGGTGTGACATTATCAAAGAAGGGATGTAAGAGTGCCATGCTGCTAATGAGGTATCCGAAGTGAATCATCCACACAGCACTTTATAAATGTATTCTTGTGATTGGATACTGACCTGTGTTAAAATTGACAGCTTTTTAGATGTGATATGTTAAAACCTGTTGGAGCAGGTTCTTTTTGTTCCGGGGGGGGGGGGC
>VXAY01004491.1:1783219-1891812 GCA_013399855.1 Oxyruncus cristatus
GTGTTTTGTCTGTGTTTTGACATACTGAGCATCGTTCCTTTGTGCAGCCGTAGTAGTGTCGTACAACAAAGAAACACTGCAACAACTTATTGTTCCCTTTTTTTTTTTCATTTGGAATAGAGTGAGGTAATCAAAGGCTATTTTTCTTGTGCTTTTAACATCTTTCAAAGGTTCTAATTGTAGAGCTGAAGTAGGGAGAAATAGTTATTTTGATACCAAAGGAGAGTAAGACATAAGAGGGAAATGGGGATCTGCTAAAATTGAAATTTATTGAAATTCTGATTCTGTAAAAACCTTTTATGTGTCTTGTAAGGTTTATTTGGTTAAACACATTTAAATTTATAGTTCTGTTTTTTTATGGGCACCAATTTGTTCTTGTAGTTTTTCAAAGTAGCCTGAGAAGAGCCTGTGAGTCCTGTAAGAAGTAGCAGCCACAGCAGTGTCACAGTCTCACACTGGCTTCTCTCAATACCCACTGTTATCTCTCTCAGTATAGACAGGGTCTCAGAGCTTTGACTTCTCAGCTCAGCCATGACCAAAGCCTGGACCTAATCCAAGTGACTTGATTTTGCCCCGTGACACATTGGTATCACTGGAAGAAAAGGAGAATCTCAATTAGGCTCCCCCAAGTGGAACTTGCAGTGAGTGATCAGAAGAGCGGCTGATCAAATCATGACAACATGCTTGCAGCTTTACTATAAATTAATAAAGTCCAAGTATCTAAGAATGGAGCTAGGTGGCAGTTTTTTAGGTTTTACAACTTACCACAGGGGAAAAAAAACAAAATTAAATCAGGTCTCTCAGCTCTTGCTTCGATTTTTACTTTGGTGAAAACATTTATGAATTGGGAGTCATTACTCTCCATAAATATTTTCTAAATTAAATTAAAATGCTGGATAAAAATATAGTCTTTACGTGGTCTCCAGTGGTGATGTTTTTGTCTAAGTGAAAAGACTATAACCAAAAGAAAGAATGTAAAAACCGTATTTTCGAAGCTATACTTCTGCACCTTAATCTGCAGTATTTTGTAAGCAAAAATGTGCTGTTTCACTAGTAGGACTTCAGTTATATAAGATATCTTTTCAGTTTAAAAATATTACAGGTTTTGTTCAAATTATAAAGAGAACATTCTACTATGTAGAAACAACATAAATGTCTTAATTTACCCAGTAGACTTGTTTTAAAAGACTTTTTTAAGTAAAGGAGCATTTTAGAGTATGTAAGAGAGTAAAAAATAAATATGTCCTTGAATTAAACCAGTGAGCGGTAGTCTCAGTGCATATTGTTGCTATGGTAGTTTAGTTAAATGGTAACTATGTGAAATTTGCTTAATTTTTCTCATCTGAATCACTGATCTTTTAGAAATTCTTCCCCGAAAAAAAGCCCTCTACAACCTCCCTCCATATTGAAAAGACCTCTTGTTTCAAAGTGCAGGTTAATCAAAAAAAAGCTGAAGGCCTAAACTGGAATTAAACATTTTTATTCTAGTGGAACAAAATATGAAATTATCCATTTTTGGATGTTTTTGATTTTTTTATCCTGAATAGGATTTTCCTGTACCATTTTATTGAAGATATTTAATGAGCTTTTGAAATTTGGATTTTGTTCGTTTATTTGTTTTGGCTAAACTAGTATACCTTGGATCTCATGCCAAAAAAGCAATACAACTGAAAAAGGGTTGTGAATTCCCATGCCGCCGTTATCTCTAAGAGTTTATTTTGTGACATTGGTTTCACATCATATCATATTCTTGCCAGAAGGATACAAACTCTCAACCAGCAGCTACATTTTTGTGAGGCTGACCAGGCTAACCCAAAGCCTCTGAAGTAATTTAGGCATTTGTTTTAATTTTCCCTAATATATATGGATAGCTTCACATACAACTGTGAAAACTGTTATTCCTGCCTTAGGTTAAACTGCCTCATTTCTTTCTTCTTGACAGCTGCGGTCAATAGATGTTGACCAAAAGCTGTCAAATTTCCTGAGAAATGAGGAAGAATTTTTTACTCCAGATGAGAAGTGGAGAGTTATTCATCTTCTATCATGGGAAATCCTTCCCTTATTTTGACAGGCTTTAAAAGAATTGTTAGCTTTAATTAAGTTTGAAATGGGACAAATGCACAATCTAAGAAGACAGTAAAATTAACCATGAGATTCTGCAATGGTGACTCTTTTGCTATAGTGATTGACTGCAATTCTGTATTTAGATACTGTGGAAATTTTGTGTAGGTTTAGAGAGAGACAGTTTTATGAAGACAGTGTTGGACCTCTCATAGGAGGAGGTAGAAAAGATAGCTGTGGAAAAGATGAATAGTAATATATACATAACAAAAAAGTGGTGAAAGCAAAAGATACTGATTTGAAATGTTTTAAGATGGAATTCCCCTACTTTTACCTTTTCTTCATATTTTAAGGAACTCTCTCCTTTTCCCATAGCTATCAATGCTATTTTTGAAAATGCATCTACTGTTCAGAATGAGGAAGTTAACTGTAGAACATTTTTTCATATAAAAATTTCCTCCAATGATAATAGATTGTCGTGGGTTAACCAGCCCCCCGCCGGGGTTGAAGAGAGTTAATTCCAAGTAGATTTCCGGAGCAAAGCCAATCACAAGTTTTAGTAACGCCTCTGCGAATGACATATTTAAGAAAACGGAAGAGAAGATGAGTTGCACGGAAGAAATTCCAGCCCGGAGAGGAGCTGAGGAGAACAAGGAATAGCAATGTAGCCTCCAAGGTCAGTGTAGCAGGAGGGGGGAGGAGAGGCCCGGGGGGGGGCCCTCTCCCCCTCCAGCAAGGGAAAAGGCTTAAAAACTAAAACTCTGACACCTGTGGAAGATTATTTGGACTGAAGAGACCCTCTTGCCCCTCATGAAGGAGCCTGTGCCGGAGCAGAGAGAGATTCTCTTGCAGCTCATGAAGGAGCCTGTGCTGGAGCAGAGGAGTGCACGGAGGAAGCTGTAACTCCATGGGAGGCCTAAGATGAAACAGGGTCTTGCTGGAGACCTGTGTCCCTTGAGAGAGAAACATACACTGGAGCAAGTGTCCCGGGTAGGACTTGTGATCCCACTGAGGGATTTATGCTGGTGTTATTCATTTGTGACCCTAAGGGACAGCAGAGTATGGAAGAACTGTTGTCCGAGGGTAGACTCACACTGGAGAAGCTCATCCAAGGCTGTCTTCCATGAGAAGGGACCCCACAAGAAACAGGGGATGGACTCGATGCCATCATCCCCTGTAACAGTGGTGAAGACCCTGGTGCAGCAAGTTGTCCCCTTGCAGTCCATGGAGGACCTCACAGGGCCCGAGTACCCCCCAGCCTCTGGTCCTGGCCTGGCAGGGAGGAGCAGGGACAGTCCTGAGGTCGACGTGCAGCAGAGAGAAAGACAGAGATTTCCAGCTACGGCTGATCGGAGCTGTCGCCCCAGAGATAATAGAGGAAAACTTTCAAGTGCTGCAAATTTGATTTAGAGGAACTGTAAACCCTGAAAGTGAAGAGAAGACTTTTCTCCTCCCGGACTGATACAGAGGGGAGGGATAATTTTGTAAATACATAGAATTTTCTTCATAATTTTACCTAGTCAGAATTGTTGTATATATTATTCTTTAGGTTTTATCCTGCTAGTAATAAATTTAATATTATTCCCCCACGTCAAGTCTCTTTTTTCTGTATAAAACTTATCTCATAGCAATTGTGTAAAAGGTTTAAAAAAATTAGTCCAGAGTAAACCCATGACATATAAGGAGATACAAAATCTTTCTGAGGAGCCAGTTCAGAAAGAAAATCTGCCATGAGGAGAATGCAACGATGAGGGACTCTTGATGCCACTTGCCTACTAACTGTATATAAGGAATAAAATGTCAGCTTCCTGTGTATTAATAAAAAGACAAAATAAGTCCTATTTAACTTACTGTCAGTATTTAAAATTGCAAACATGCTGAAATAATGCATGATTTAACTATAAAACTGTCTGACAAGAGGTATATAAGAAAATAGGTATGTGGCCATCAAGGCCTTGTATGTATGAGGCAGATTAAACTTACGCTTGCATTAAATGCAATGAAGTATTTTAATTTCTGAAACTTTGTTATTTAGGTCATTTTAGTCAGTGATAGATGAGGTTTAAGGAGTTTACATGCAAAGTCTTAATGCATCTTGCAACACTTTTTGTGCCATCTAGAACTTCCCAACACAGTCAGGATAATGGATTTGCACAAATCATCCGTGTGACCTGTGGTGATAAATCCGGTAGTCCTATGTAAGGAAGCCTTCATACATATATAAAGTCAGGATTTTGTCTGAGAAAAGTTATATTTTCATACTTTCTACAACTACACAAGTCCTTCTCCTGTTCTTAGTGAGACAGAACTGCAACCATTTTTTAGGGACGGTTTGGAGATCTCATGGTATGGTCCATTTTCTGTAGCACTAATTAGACAAGATCAGCTAATGTGCTCTACTTTCTTATTACGTTCTTGGGGGAAATTCTGTAACGAGTTTATTTTTATGGCATCTTTCAGACTGACATTTATATTCTTTATATATGTGCATTTAGCTATGTACATGCACTCACACATATGTGCTTCCTCAGGACTGTTTGCTTAGTTACGAAACGCTTGTTTGTTACTCAAAAGTAGTTATATTTCTATCTTTTGCATTACTCAAATACTCTGAAAAACTGTTTAAATTCAAGCATGAAAAATATTTTTATTGTTACTGTGGAGATTATCTCATGGTTATTCCAAATTATTCTAATTATCTATGTTATGCCAAAGAATGCAGTGCAGTTTTCTGCCAGACAAACCTTTTCAGGTCCTTATGCAAATGATGTAGTAAAAACTGGGCACCAAAGCAAGGTGAGTTGTAGGAGGTGCACCTCAGGCTGGCTGACTCTCCTCTCTCCATTTATTAAACAGGTATAATAGTGCTTCGCTATCTCAGAGAGGTGCTCTGGATACGGTGTAAAGATTGTGCGGTAACAGGATAGTGTAAAAATGTGGACCTTGCAAGAACATTGAAAATAGGTCACAAAAAAAATTTCCGAAAATCTGCAGCCAGACATTTCTGTGGTGATCTCATCATGGTTTTGTTTCTTTCCATGAAACGCAAGGAGAGGTGACCTACTCTATGCACAGCATTTTCATGCTCCTTTTTAAACATGCAGGATGTATCTGCCTTGGGGGGGATAGGACAGGGGATTCATCTCATTACTGATGCCAAATGCAATCAGTAGACAAGTTGCTGCTTTAATTTCTGAGGTCTCATAGTTATGGTTGTAGTTAAGCTTATCATGTGATCATTTAGAAAAAAAAGGTGAATAGTTGTTTTTCCTCTGGTATATCTACCCATTGGCAATGAGTAGTTAGGATTAAAAGCTCCATGTAGCCCAAGGCTATAATGAATATTCAGGAAAAATGATTCTGTACCGCTGCTTAGGGAAGTAAAAAGACAACCCCTGTAACATTCAAATCTCCTGTGCCTTTGGAATAAACAAGCAATATTTGATTAAGAACAGGAAGACAGAAGACAAACTGATGTACCACTCATACCAAAAGAGACTTTATATGGTATTAAATTGCCAACAGATTCCTGTAGGTACACTGCATGAATCAATATTATCTTCTAGCTGATGTTAATTTCTCCAAGCTTTTATTTAGATAGGGTTTGTTTAAAAAAAAAAAAAAAAAACAGAGCAGATAAATGAAGTGTGGTAGCAATGGATGTCACAGTCCATTGAAGCATTTGTTCGTTCTTCTGGATTGACACACAGTGCAAGACTATGCTACACATTCTGTAACAATCACACTGTATCATTATTAATAAGAGAACCAACAAACCCAGTTATGTGTAATCAAAAAAGATAATTTATAGCAACATGGTAGACTCTGAACCAGAAGCATTACTAAATGTACTAAATTGAGCAGAATAGTATTTTATTTAGTTTATATTGTTGATTTTGCAAAACAAATGCCCATCTGTTTTTATGGCTCATGTTATTACATTTTACATATCAAGCCATTTAGAAAATATTTCTTAACTATCCAGGCTTCATCAACCACTTTATCAATGATAAAAGCTGCAGACACTTTCATGAAGTTGGATTGGGGTAAAAAAAGATATTTATGTTGTATTAGCAGTGACATGTATTTTTTATAATGTTATTTACAGGCCTCAAGTTTCATTCTTTCCCAAGTTATATACTCATCCCTGAATGCTTTATAAATCCAATCTCTGCTAAGAATCAGTAAAATCAATTTGTAAATTGGGGTCAGTCTTTCAGAAATCCAGGTAGGTGAGAGGCCCCCCATCAGCTGAATTAATTAGGCAAAAAGAAACCTGTACATAGCCTCTTCAAACCTAGTTTTTGGTATCATGCTACTCATGTTGTTAAATTTGGACCCAAGTTTAAAACTTTACTGAATATGACAAATTAGTATTCTCATGAATCTGAACTTTTGAACTGCATTTCTTTAGTCAATTTAGTCAATTAGATTGCATTTAGAAGTAAATTCTCTATTTCTAATCACTTTAATGTTTCTCAAAATTTGTATTCTTGTGTCACCTCTGCAAATTGTTCTTAGTCTAAAGACAAATTTCTGTGAAGAAGTTGTGCACCATCCAGTGAACTTCTCATGGTTTACATAAATGTAGTTTATTCATTTCCTGTGAAAATTAGCTGTCCAGTGACATGAATATCTTCTGTTTTCAAACATCTGAATGCTTATGATGCATTTTTCCAAGTCCTCGGTGCAAATATAGTAGAGAATTATGACATTTATGAATTACCAAATAACTTTTCTGAATGATCTAAAGGAGAAAATGTGAATTAAAAATTGAAAACAGTTGTGGATATTGATCCTTTTTGAGAATATGTTAGTTACCTGTAGAGCACAAAAGCTCTGGTGTTCTCATGGAGTGACTTCATGGCATAGAAGCCCCTCTGGCAGCAGGGAAGCCTAATCTGTGACCACTGGACACTTGCAATGCCACAGCTGTGAGGGGAGAGAGGATGGGCTGAGGGGGCTCACTGGTGTTGGCCACTGCACTGGGAGGAGTCTGAGCAGGAGGGTCTGGAGGCAGAGCAGACAAGGTGGTGGAGGAGGAAGGTGGAGAATGGATCATCTGGATGCTCCAGTACGACTCCGTGGTAGGACTCGCTATGAAAAGGGAAGCAGCGAGATACATTATGTGTGTGTGTGTTTTGGGTGTGGTGAAAGGATAAACAGTAATTTTTTAAAGTTAGCCAGCATTATCTTCGCTTGATATTTATTTCAAGAGCAAATGAATTAGATAAAATATTATGAGGGGTGAAAATCACCTTTAAAAATACCTTTTTCAGTCCAAAATTGTCAAATTTAATGGAAATTCTAATTTTTTGTATAAAATTTATCACCTTTCTACTGACTGTCTCACTATACAGCAAAGCACTGTGTTCACTTTTGTTTCATTTTTATCTATGTTTTCTCACTAAACATTCCTATTTTTGCTTGAGTTGAATTTTCAGATTATTTTCCTATTAATTTACTTGTGGTTTTATGCATACCAAAAATGGGCAGTTTTCCAAGGCTGATACAAGTGAGCCTTTAAGGGCTTTGTCTAATCATGTGCTGTTCAATCAGATATTTGAACTGTTTATTAGCTTGAAAAATAGAAGACTTTTCCATTGCATTCATTGCATTAATCTTGGTGTGTGAGAAGCAGCATGATTGAAAATAAAGATCTTTACTTACTTTTGGAGAAAAAAAAATCAATCAATTATTATTTATTAAGAAAGACAAACTAGGGTGAAAATTGGTTTTGTATGAAAGACATCTCTGAACAAGTTATTCAGTGTAGATTAAAATAATTGTATTTTTTAAAGCATTAGTGTGTGTAGGAGTAAGAATTTTTATGGCAGCACTATAAGCACAACAAAGTCAGCATAATGAGTTATGTGGTGCCAACATCCTGAACGTTATTACAAGGATTTCCAAGGAGAAGAGTTAACATAAAGGATATACAATTCATGTCTTCTAGAGAGGCTCTCATTTCTGCATTGGGCCTCAAGGAAATTCAAAACAGAAATGAAAGTCAAAGATGCAACTACTTTCGTACTGCCAGTGCAGCGTTCATACATATTTCATGGAAGCTGCATGGGCGGGAAGATCACTGTTTTTGTTGGAATGGCACAGCTAAGTCTTAGGGTTTTACTATTCATGTCAAGCACTGTGTACTTTCTAGAAACACAGCCTGTGGGGTTTTTTGTTTGTATTTAACGACTGGTGTAAAAAGAAAAAACAACGGGAGATAGTTCCTGTGCGTTCACTAGATTGGCAACCTTGCTCTCCACCAGATTGTTTTAAACTAAGCTTCATTTAGTCTCATCCCTATCTCAGTTACTACATAGCAGTGCAGCTTTCTGAGTTTTTACAACGTCCAATTGGGAGGAAATAATTTATATATGACAGATTTAATTATATGAGTGATAAAGACTTAGTAAGTGTAGATAAATCCTAAATCTTGTAACAGCACCATTCAGTTTTTAACCAGAACATGCACCACATTCTACGTGGATCAGCGTTGCAAACTTTAAGGTATGTGTTGAAGAGAATTATCAATTGGCAACAGAAAAAAACTAAAAACCCATACTAAGAGTTGTATTGAACAACAACCATTACCTGCACCAAATGCAGATGTTAGTTCCACTGAACTGTTCTCAGTGGAAAGGATAGTTGATTACTGTCTACATTAGACCTATTCCTTAAGGGAAGTAAATGCCTGGAAATCAGGAAAAGCCAGCACTTCAAGATTTCAATTTCTGGCTTTAACAGAAAGGTTTTTCATCTTTCGTTTACACTGTGGCCATCCCAAGCTATTCTCAGAGTTCAGAAATGCTGAATTGTGTTCTGATAGCCCTGGAACCTTGATTCATCCTTGTTCTGATCAAGGCATGATCATCCAATGCTTCAGGTTCACATTATTTCATAGGATACTGCTTAGTTTCAGTGTACCTTACGTAGAGTGAGTCATTAAAACTGAAAAGTAAATTTTGAAATAAATGGGTAAATAAAATCTCTGTCATTCAAAATGGTATTTTCCTCTCTCTGGGAAGGGAACATTTTGTGATATTTTTGTCTTTTTGAAAAAAAATTGATTTTTTTCCATGAACTAACTTTCTGGATTGGCTTTGCAGTTACTCGATATGTCTGAAATAACTAATGAGATAAGGTTCAGTTCTGATGTGCAGTTTCACAAAATTGCAGCATAGCCACTTATAGCAAAGTTTTCTATTTCCTTGATATACCTTTTGTTCATATTACTTTTAATTATGTTCTGTATTTATCTGACCTATTTGAACAGGATCCAGAGCTGGTACGGAACATCTGTCGCTGGGTTAGACAAGCTGTTCAAATTCCTTTCTTTGCCAAGCTGACCCCAAATGTCACTGATATTGTGAATATTGCGAAGGCTGCACAGGAAGGTGAGTGACTCCAGTGCACAAGCTGTGCTGATTTACTGATTTACTGCATGGGATATGATAGGAGTGTTACTGGAATAACATATAACAACAGAAACCAATATGAAAATAGTTTGTTTGATCTGTTTAGAATAAGGACAATGATCAAAGGTCCATGCATCTAGAATATAGCAATATATGAGGAGAACCATGTTAGACTGTTAAAAATAAATTGTATATGTTTGTATGTGTTTGACTGCATGCTCTTGCTGCTGTCATATTTATGTTTTCCATACCACTGTAAATTCCCCTGTTCCTATATTTGCTAGTGAAAATTATGTGTGTCCTGAGAAAACAAAAATACACCACTGAAGGTGTATATTTCTTTTTTTTTCTTTAAAGCTTAAAGTACAACGTGAGAGGAAGTAAGTTTGCAAGTAGGTGCATTAATCAGTCACTTAGAACTGTGGTCATTGTTTCTTTGTCACACTGTGTTGCTGCTCAGAAGCTTGCAGGAGGTGGCCCCTGTCCTGGGGTACCTCCAGGTGATGAACAACCACTGTAACAGGTTCTGTGCCACGCATCCGAAGGGCAGAGATCTGCCTGTCAGCCCCAGTGTTTTGCACATGCTGTCTTATAGCCCTTATAGCCTGCCTTGAAGCTAATGCTAAATTTATCATCCCAGGATTGGTCTTAAGGGCCTTTTTGCACATCCCCTTGCAGTTTGTTGCTTTTGCCCTTCAGCTCTTTATTTGAATTCTTAGTTATTTCAGAGTTTCACAGGTTTTCTGTTGTATTTTTTCCTCCCTTGTCCTTATACACGTGATTTAACAAAAAGTGACTGACCTTTTCTTTCACAGGTGGCGCAGATGGTGTTACAGCCACCAACACTGTGTCAGGACTGATGGGACTGAAAGCAGACAGCACACCTTGGCCAGCAGTTGGTAGAGGACTGAGGACCACATATGGTGGGATGTCAGGTAGGTGTTGCCCTTTTTGATGCGTGGTACTTCCTTGGAGGCTTTCAAAACATCAGGAGGTCCTTGTAGTGGGCTAGAATATCATGTCTGCAGTCGCACCGAGTCCTTAAAGCTCACTGCTGGTCAATGTTTCTAAGTCATGACAGATGGAACAGATTAAGTGTGAAGGCTCTTGGGTTGCCCTTTCCTTAATGGTAAAGCGCTGCATCAGAATACTGTGATAGGGTCACTGGAGAGGGAAGGAAATCTCTTCCCTCGTGACCCTCACTTTTCCTCAAATTTTTCATCCTGTCACAATTGTCAGGCCCCACGTTAGACAGAGGCTAATGAAAGGGCATCGCAGGGGGAAATATCAACAATCCATATGCAGTGTATGTTCCATAGCCTGATCTCCAGCCTTTCTCCCTCCTTCCCACTGAGTGCACCTCTTCCAGGGGTGTTATTTCCTCTTCTTCACACTGTGGTAAAAATGATAGACAGTATTACGCAAATATCTGCATATTTTTGTAGCCTATTCCTCAAGATATACAAGAATATCTTGTGTAGGCCATACTTTCAAGTCCTGCTTCACAGTTTAATTTTCAAACCAGCAGCAAAACTTTTACACTGCAGTTCAGTGCCTGTGCACACTAATGTATTAATCTATTGACCCTGTGCGCTCTGTTGCTGTGACAACACGAACTTGGCCCTGCAAAGACAATGCTGTGAGCTTCTTGACCTTACTTGTATGGAGATTAGTCTCCCTGGTGATAGAGGTAGCAGTAAATATACATAACAGAAGTAACAGCGTCCTCCTGATTGAGTCAAATGCTATTCTATCAAACCCATCTCCTACCTCACCCCAAGAATGTAATCAGAGGAGCCTGGACAGGCAAAAAGGTTCTTTATTTTATGTGACTGGTGTTACCCTTAGAGAACCGTAAGAAATGTAGCAAAAGATAACTTTTAAACAAACTTTAATTCAGCTGAGTCTATTCAGTGGCAGATTGTGTTATTGCCTTAGATAACTACATAGAATTTGGAATTTTTTGGAGAATGCTGAAAAGTAAGAAAGAGATAACAATCATAAAAAATCATTATGCTTATCGCATAATGATTATTTCACAGTGAAAGTCCAATAAGATGTTATATTTTAATATTATGCAAAATGGGAGGAAGAGGGGAACAAGAAGAGAACAGCTACAGCTCATTTCAATTTCTCTAGCCTGCCATGTTGACAGGAAAAGAATAAAGAAGGTCACAGTGGGTGCTGTGCATTAAAAATTAATAAAAGAACTATTGCAGTAGTATTTTATATAAGTAACACCATTCACATTTTCTCATTTAAGTTGCAATTTCTGAATATTCCTTCCTACCATAAGTCTGCCTAATAAAATCTATAAAATGACTGCATTATGAAAAGTGTGTCTCTTATGTCACAAATTTGAAACACATATGCAGTGTAAATTACAGTGGCACCTGCATGCTCAGCTGTGAGGATGTACCAGCATTTTGCTGGTTTATAATGCTAAGTGGAACTGAAGAAAAGTTCTCTCTTTGTTTTATTTATGTATGTGTGTGTATGTATAAATTTTTTTTTCCTGAAGTTTTACATGTATGAGAGGAGAGAGAAAATGACATTTTAGAATGCACCATTACCTATGACACAAATCTGGTTATTTAAAAAATACGAAAAACGCTGGACGTGCTGTCAATTGATTATGTTTTGAAAGAGCATACTGTAACAGACAAATCTATAAATGTTTCTTGCTTAGTTGTCATCACTTGGTCCCAATCCCACGACTCCTTGCACAAAAGAAAGCCACAGAGCCAATAAAGTCAATTGGTTCGGCAGCACGTTGTAGTGTGTTCTGCTCGGTGGCCCGCTATAGCAGTACACAAATCTACAAAAGTAGGAAAGCAATTTTAAATTAAGAGAGCTAGCATGCTTACTAAAAGTAGGAGAGCGTGTCATCTCATCAGAGCAAGGGGCAGAGTGGCCATACTTCTGTTCCCAGCTGTGCCACGGCTGAGACGCACGGCCTGCAGCCAGACACTTGACCTTTCCGTGCTTTATTTCTGCTGTCTGTGGAATGGCAGTAACACCACCTACATGCCTACAGGCTTGTTGGGAAGTGCTCTGTGGTCTTGGCATGAAAGACGCTTCGTAGCGTAATGTATTGGGTTTCTATTTTGATGTGCGTAAACTTCTTGTTTTATTTTATTATCCGATAGAGTCAGTAAGTTTTTGTTGTTTTTTTCCAAATATTTCCTCTGAAGAGAGAATTAATTTTTAAGTGGAAGTCAGCGCTGTTATAGAAACAATGTCTGGTTCATTTTCAGTGTGTTTTACCAAAGCACAGCTGGTTTATTGTGTTCTGTCGTGCACAGACCTAGAGCAGATACAGCACATAGCCAAGCTGGGTTGGGCTTTCTGGATTTTATCATGTGCACAGATTCTGGACTAGCGGTGATGCTCAGAGGCACAGAGGCACAGTGAGTGAGGCAGGAGTCCCTGACCTGCAGGGTGCCGCACTCGCGGTGCTGTGTGACCATGGGTTGGTGAGGTGGGAGCTGCCCCCAGCCCTGTGGAGTTGTCAGCACAGGGTCCCCTTAATCAGTTGTGCTGGTGAGGTATGAAATGTACCTTGGCTCAGCGCTGGTGACCCAGCATTGTCCAGCTAGAATGGAATTGCTTGCAATGGAATATTTCTGGAGTGCTGGGTTAAACTGGATTTTAGATCAGTCTAGGCTTACTTATCTTTTTTCCTCTTCTTTTTGCACACAAATCATAGGAAACTCCCTCTGCCCCCGCACCACTGCCTGCCAGTTGATAAGGGTGTTCTCTCTGGAAGTGTGCTTGTGCTTCAGAGAGGAAAAATCCAGAACTGCAGCAGGGACACGTTCCTTCCTTGGTGTCGCATAGAGAAACATGCCCTCTCCCAGCACTCCGCCTTTCCCTTTGCTCCCAAGAGCCTCGGAGGAGGTGTGGTGTGCGTGAGGAGGTGGCCCCCAGACATTGGAGATGAGCCACGCCAGCCCAGAACATCAGCCTCTCACACCCCGAGATGAGGCCACAGGCCAGCCCCTGTCTCTGTCTGCTGGCCTGTGGCAGTGACCGGGGCGTGTAGAAGGAAGCTGGTCTCTTAAAGGACCCACATTCTTCAGGAATTTATAAATTCACTGTGTCCACACATTTCATAGTACAGTGCAGGTTTTCTTCTCCAGGTGTGTGCAAACTGCTCTGAGTTTGGTGATGGTTTCTGACAAAGCAAATAACGAAGATGTGGTAATGCCCTGGCCTAGCAGCAGCTTCACGTTTTGATGTACAGGCTTCGCTGTCCTCCAGGGTTCAAAAATGTGCTCCTGCCTGGCCATGTAGTGAAAAAATACGTTCCATATAAAATTTCCCCTTGGCCTCCTCTTCCCTCCTCTTATTCTCTGCCTCATGCAGAAGCAGCTATATGCAGGAAGTTTGTCCTTCATTTTTCTAGATAGGAGAGACATTGAAGCAGAATTTTCTTTTATAATTCCTTTAAAATTACTAAATTGAAGGTAGTTTCCTATGGTTTGTCTAGTATACATAAAAATAATAATAAAAAAGTTTATTAATATCATTGCCAAATCCTGAGATACTTTAAAAATAGACTTAAGTCTCTCCTTTTTTAAAACACTTTTTAAAAAATCTTTCAAAGAAGGAGAGGCTTAATGAGATTAATTTGAAACCCCCATTTAGTTTCAAGTTGTCACAGTCAATGTTTTCTTACCAGCCAGTGCTAAGGCAGTGACCTTCCTGTTTTGATCTAATTTGATCAGCTGACAGTTGCTAAGCTGCAAGAGACATCACTGTTTCCTCCGTCCTACCCTCCTGTTTCTTGGGTGGTTTTGACAGGGAAGGATCCCAGTATCCCCGGTGGATGTTTGACCACTAGACTGTAGGATTAGTCTCTCTCTCTTCTCCACTTCCTTGCAAATATTGCATTATTAATACAAAGGGAAATAGCTCTCACAGGATACACACTCATACTAGCACAGCCTGCTGACCTGCACATGAGCCTGACCTGGGAGAGCCAGGTTTAAATCCCAGGTGTGAGCCCAGGTCCCCACTCAGTCCCCTGGATTCCAAGTTTACCCTCTGACTATTTAGCATTGTAAAATGTTTCAGGTTTTTCTTCTCCTTTTACCTCTATCTTGGTGCCAAAAAAATTATTTGCATGAAAAATTTCACTTTAATTTTGACAAATTGTTGTTTTCTAAAGAAAAGTAATTTCCAATTGGCACTATGAAGCCTCAAATGAGCCCAAGGGCTATGGTGGCCCTGCCAATTCCTGTGGCCCCATTACCTGAGAGGGCATTGTGCTTATAGGATCCCAGTCTTCATCCATTTTTTTAATAAATTTACAGGAACTGCCCATTACTCAAAACGTGGAAATTTCCTAATGAAGTCTACAAAATATGGTTAAGGAAATAAGCCCTTATGATGAAAGAAAAATACTAAAATTAAGATATGATTTCCAAACTGTGTTTGCAGGATTAGAGGCATAGTTTGATTTCCATTAAGAAACTTTTACCATGGATCTAGCAATTTTTCAAGTCTGTGAATATAGAATACATGAGATTTTATCCTGAGTTCTTCGTATACACATGTAATGCAGAGTATTTGTTTCTTAATAAGAGGCTAATGCTGTGGTTTTTTCCTCACAGGGAATAGTGACCCCTGGCTCTGAAAGATATGTTTTAGTTAGTATAAATTATTCTGAAAATGCGTATTCTATAGATACCAGAATAAGATGCCAGGTTTCCAAGAGAAATATTAATATACTGTCAGCAGCTGTATGCTTCTCTAAGATTTCTTTCCTTTAAATGTATTTTAAAATTTAAAAAAAAAAAAAAGTTTTTTTTGCAAGCTTTCATTCTGTACTTCCATATTCCAGATGTGTTTTATAAAACACATCACATTGCAGCACAATATCTGTTGCAGGCAAAATAGAGCAGAGCTTCTGTTTGAATTTCTATGGGTTTTTGTTCTTTGTCATCTGTTTGTTTCTTTGTTTTTGTCTGGAAGCCAAATCCTTAGGGGATAAATTTGTAAAACCATACAGTGGACTTAGCAAAAAACTTAAAAGCAGATCTCTCTACGGTGCACTCACTGTGTATTCTTTTAATGCTTTGTTGCAAAAATATTGCGGTATTTTACGGTAGCAGTTCAAATACCTCATGTCTATGTGCTGTTATTGCTTTGTCCAATTATTACATTCTGTAGTATTTTGGCATTATTTCCACAAATATATTGTACAGCATGTTTGAGAATGTGTGTTTGTATGTTTTCCAGAAAAAGAGAGACTCAGAAATCTGTGTGTTATAACTTCATAGCTGCCCACAAGGGATGTCAGAAGGAATATATCTAAATAGCTGATTTAGTCATTAAATGCAGGAATGTAGAACTGCTGGAAACGAGCCGAGGCAGATAATTTTAGTTACTTTTGAAGTAAGTTGGTGGAGCTGTGTGTTTTTACTAAAAACACCACTGTCCAACAGTAATTGTAACGTTTGAGGGAATGTTTTTCAGGAGTAAATTCATTAAATTAAAACATATATTGACATTATTAATAGAGGCATATATTCTAATCTGAAATGCATGAATTACATTGAAAAAGAAAAAGTTTAAGTTATAATAATAAGAGCTGCTTTTTAATTTTAATTCTATGGCACATCATTAAAAGTGAAAAAAACAACTAAGAGCGTTCACTTTCCTAATCACAGTTCTGTCAGTGACAGTGCAGTGTGGATTTTGGTCAATAGAAATGAATGAAAAGCAGCCCATCAGTGGAAACAAAACAAAATGTATGTATGCATAGGCACTTCTGTTTAGTATAAATATTTACTGAGAGTTAAAGACTATTTACATTAACATATATTTATAAAACAGTGTGGAAAGGGGTGAAAAACAAATATATGCCATAGTACAATTTTAATTTTGTTTTATTATTCCTGTTCAATGTAGCTCAGCCATTAAAAGCCCTTATTTGCATATATTATGTCAGGATTCACAAAGAGTCCTCTGTTTTCCATCGTGTCCTTGCAGCAGCCTGATTTCTCTTAGTGTACTGCCGTCACTGGTCTGTGCAGGAGAGATCAGAGCCCTAATAATAGATTTTTGACAGGGAGCTCGCCTGCTACCTGCCCTACACAAATCCTCACTGTTCATGTTTGCTTCATGGCAACAAAGCAGACAGAAGGAAAATGCCAAGTGCTGAGTTTGAGGTACAGCCCTGCCATAGCTTGACATTTCAGCAGAATAGGAGTTTATGAGATGCATAATTTTTCATCTGGGACTCAGCTGCCATTTTCATAGAAGCTTGCAGCTCATCGACTGACTGGAAGTAGGGCAAAGGTTTACAGCATAGATCAAGGTCTATGTCCTTCCCATAGCTATTTAAAAATAAGTATTATTCTCCAGATAAGGTCAGAGAACTAAGCATATTTTTTCCACTTTTAATATTTTTTAGCCAATTTCATTCCCACAAAGAAAACACCTTACACTTTTAGCACAGATGCTATTTGTAGTCAATTAAAAATGATCATAATTGATTTCATTCATCAAAAGATTAAATGAGTCCTGGTAAAAGAATGAAGGAGGAGTCTTGACACAGAGCATTTGAACAAAGCTGTGTTTTCACCTTCTCTTACTTTAAAAAAGATCATTCCAAGCTTGAAATGAATGAAAAGTCTTTACTCCTTAAGTGTAATTGGTTTGTGGTTTATTATTGTTATATATTGGATTTAAATTTTTACATTCATGCACATGTACTTGGGAAACAAATGCAGTGTAGGTACATGTAAGTGAGTGTTTAATTTAGAATTACACATCTCTTTGAGCTTCAGTAACAGTTCACCATGTCAGAGCCTCATATAGAACAATGGTACAGTACATTGGATTAATTAAAGAAGCCTTGCAGAGAACTGAATTCTCAGTATGTCAAGATTTCAATTTTATGTTAAATATTTTCTAAAGGCCAGACCCTTAAATCTCAGGGGCTGTACCAAGCAGTGAGCTGTGAATTTAACCATAGGCTAACTGCTAATGATAAGGAAAAGAGTCCAAGTTGAGGCAGCTGTAATACAGTCATTGGATTAGGCTATCAATCACTCGGTTCCCTGAGGAACAGGCAAAGACGACAAAACAGTGAAAAGGGAAATTAGGAAGGGAGGGCATGACTAGAATGAGATTCTTCACCAAATGTATCTGTTAGTTGGCTGAATCCCCCAAGCATCAGACAGAAATGTCCAGCATTGCTCTCAGACTAAAAGCCAAGTATTCGTTCCAAAGTCGTAGAAAACCATCAAATCATCATTAACTGTTGCTGGTCTGTGCAGGGTTTTAGAAATGCAGTCGGCTATATTCTCCTGTTTTAGTAGCCTGTAATTGGGTTAGTCTCTAAACTTCTGCTATTGAACACTCTGGATTTAGTGTTTCCATCAAAGCTCATATAGAACGTGTACCGTTGAAATAATTAATTTCACAGATGAGTGGGGGTTTTTAATAAATAGATAACTGTTAAGCTATCGAGTCTTACTCATGGCAACCAAAGGCGTGTGTCAGAAGGTGATTCAGATAAAATCATAAATTCTTCTCAAACATGAGATGGTAAAAATAAGAGAGAATGATTGTGGCCTAGGTTGCCCAAGCATGAGTGAAAGAATGTGCAGTTTTATTCTGGGTGCAGGTAGATAAAATGGGAAATCTGTTCATGTAATGGATTAACACAATTAAATAATGAGTGCTCTCATAGTTAGCATCTGGGAGCCATAGTCTGATTAACAAAAAATGAAAATGGATCTAGAAGGTAGAAGATAGGTCAGAGCATTTTAAAGCAATTTGGTGGAGAAGGAGCTCTTATTTAAACCTGCTTACAGTAATAGGTATAGCTCAATTATATACCACAGGCAAAGTATGACCTGATGGGGAGACTAAAGTCAGTCAAGAATGGAAAATTTTTCCTTATGGTAATATCAGCAAGTTTGAACCCATTGATGTTGTCTTTGTCAGCATCAGTTGATTGTCTTCCTGTGTCTGTCAGGTCTGTGGGAAAAGGTATCTCTTTCTCTTATGGTCACCTCTTCTAATTTTAAGCAAATGCTCACAAAAAAAATCTCAGAATATTTTTGTGTCATACCTTTTGGAGATTATTGTGTTGAAAACTGATATATTTCTGTCATAAGAAAATTACTACAATTAATTTTGGAGGGCATTTAGATATAACTACTTCAGTTATCTTATAAATTATTTATTTGATGAGTACTTGGCATTTAAGTACTTTTCAGTTTATTCTAACACAGGAATGAAAATACTATCAAGAATTTCAAATAGACATTAATTAAAATAATAAAAACCGAGAAAAGCTGTGGTGAAGTTTACTGCCAGGTTTGTTTTCCATTAAGTCTCAGCAGCTCTCTCAATCTGATTTTCCTCACCTTTCTCCTGGATAATCATGGTGAAGTCAAATGTCTTTTGACTTTGAAATGCAGCTGGAGTGAGGTCTAGAGACTGCAGTGGCATGCAGTATAACTCTCCAGCCTTTCATAGAACTGACTCACATACTCACTGCAGAAGTGTTTCTTAACTGTGAGAACTGTGTGCCTTATTGTATCCCAGCAGCTGCTCAGTGACTGGTTAGAAGGGTCACTCTGTCACTGACCAGTCTCTGGCGATCGCTCGAGTTAGAGTTGGGCCAAGTGGATAAGCGCAGAGGAAAGACCTGACAAAGGAAATACGGTCCCAATTCTTGTGAATACGTGTCACTGTTACAAGCTCCCTGTTGTTGATCGTTCATGGCCCATAATTATCCTTTCTGCAGGGCTTGTGGTACGAGTGGTACTTGAGTGTGATCAATGAGGCAACTGTCTTCTGTGAAAATTTTGAACTGTACTGTCATTCAGAGCAGAGGTTCTAATTATAATGCTCCCCAAAAAAACCCAAGAATCTGGCATATTTTGTAAACAATTCTGGTTAACAATTGTATCAGCAGAGATTAAAACCCCTGAGTTTGACCTGGTAAGTCTTAAGCATGTTTATTTTTTTTCTATATCTTACTTTGCATATTAATTTGCTGTGGTCACCAAGTGGTATATATTGCCTGTAGAGCCCATGTGTATTCAGTGGAGGGCATATTCTCATCTTAAGAAACATGTTTTTACATTAAAAAAAAAAAAATTGCAACACATTTACATGTCAAAATATGAACTAACAAATAAATAGAAAAATTACTTCTTATGTAACATTTACTGGCCTGGAGCTTCCTCCTGTTCTTCCTTCTCTCTGTGGGACAGCTGTGCTTGCAGGATAGGCCAACTAACTACTGTTTTCTGTCATCACTACAGGTGTGTTACCACTGCTGACAAAACACCCCAACCTCTGTATTGTGTGCTAGCTCCTCCATCTGGTTCAGTAGCTTTGGTAGCTGTAACGGTTTAGGCATCTCTGTGGTGATGTTGGGGCTCTTATCATTCTCACTGCCTACAAAACACTAGGTTGATGTGTTTTAGAAATGGGTCAAAAAGTGGCTTGAATAGAGTTCAAATTACATGAAAGTGTGCTTGATGTGATTAATCCTGTTGCAGGATATTTTGGCAATCAGATATATGGGGGTTTAGGAAAAAAGTAATCCTTGGAACAACTTTGAACCCAAGGCATTGGTTTACACCTGGCAGCACCAAAAGGAGATGCTTACTCTATTACTGCTGCTGTCCCACTTCCACGTGAGAGTAGCCTTTGAAAATTCTGCCACTGGTTAGCTGCGGTTTATTGTGAACCCACAGGGAATACATCCTGCTAACATTCTGTATTTTTTAGTATCCTACTTGAATAAGGAATAAATCCTAATGCCAACTTACACATAAAATACAGAAGACAAAACTGGGTAGATGCTGGGTTTGTGTTTCACTGGGCATCATATCATCCCTGGTGAATTACTGCCAGAAGCATTTATAAAAGTACTTCACAACCATCAGAATATTTTTTTTATCTTTCAGAAGAATGCATCTAATGTATTGTAGTCAGCTAAGGGATCTGCATTTTAGTTTGCCTTTTCATGTAAGCGCACGATTGTATAGAATGAGCTGTACAGATGTCCTGCTCACACACAGGATGTACAAACATATCCTACAAAATCTTCTAGGGAACCTGATGTAGGAATTGAGTTTTCCAGTTTGTGATCAATTTGCAGTTTCTGCATTGTTGGGTAATTGAAATTGTCTGTCTATTAGCATGCATTGTATAACCCTCTTTACCAAGTTCTGTTTAAATCCCAAAAGATACTCGTAGTCAGGGATTGAACCACTGTTACTTGGGTTAAGTGAGAGCCAAGGGAGAACTGTTGAGCACAGTGTCCCACTGTTTCAGAATGAGAAATATGTTGCAGATATATAGAGAGGGTGTTTTTAATGACGTGACGTCTGTCCATGGAATATGTGATACCACACTTGACTCAGCACTGAGGTAAGACCGATACTGTGAAGAACTTTGTTACTGGCAACTCAAAATGAGGAGAAAGTTGAGAGGGGTTCTGCAAGCAGGTGTGTCAATGATGACACAGTTAATTGTGTTACGGTTGTGTCTGTCCATTCATAAATGTTCCATAGCCCTATTGAGTGACCTGTTGGTTTTTGAAAGAATGTGTAGTTACTCTGGTCCATATTTTGGCTGGGCTGAGCTCATCTTACTTCATGTCAGTTATCACTGTGCTTACACTGTTAGGGCCATGGCAGCAGCCCATCTATTTGAATCCCGCAAAACTGGCAATATTTTCACCAATTTTTGCATTTATGCCCACTCAAGAGCTGCTTAGCTTTTAACAATGAGTACTCAGAGATATCTTCTCATTCTAGGCCCTGATAAAATGTGCACATCAGGAGAACTTGGAGAGAAGGTATTGCCAAACAATGCTTTTAACAATCTGGGGGGTTTTTTGGTATAAATTGAGCAGCTTCTTCTGAACTTATTGAAGGTGGGTTTTGAAGAATTCAGACTTCCAAAGAGGATCAGGTGGCAACCTGTTTTCCTCAAGAAATATTTTGGAGAAGTCTGCTACGTGGTACATTCTGGTTTATTGGTATAATGGAGAGATTGCTTGCATCTTTGTTGTTTATAAAAACGCTCTAGAGGATCAGTTCTTAGCAGGTATCCAGAGAGGAGGTAAACCCTGCCAAAGATAGGGAAGTCACCTGAAGACTTGATCCGTCTTGTTGAGGGGAATTTTAGGATGGAGTTCTCTCCAGCATGGGGCTGCCGGAGTTCTCTCCGGCATGGGGCTGTGTTTCTTTTTTTCAGCTTACTATTTACAGTTCTGAGGACAACCTTAGCTTACTGTTAAAAAGTCAGATAGTGCGGAGTGTAAAAGGGTCTTAAAAAAAAAAAAAAAATCATCACTCTTACACTCTCTTTTCCAAACTTGGGTTTTTTCCAGTGCTGTTTCCAAGGTCCTTTTCCCTTTCTTTCTGTTTCTTATAAATGAGATTCACTGATCTAAATGCTTGCTGGGCACAGAAGGTGGGCAGCAGTGGTGCTCTCTTCTGCTAATGCTACCTGCATTGCCTTCCTGAGCTGCCGTTACTGCCACAATACGTCTGTGTCTGAGATTCCTCTGGGGCTGTCCCCAGAGAGGCCAAGGCCATGCTAAAATGCATACAGCAGTGTGAGCAGATGTGCTAACCAAGTACAGCTGAGGGTCAGGCACTTCACTAGGAGACTCTAAGCTTCTACCTCATCACTGTAAGAAGTCAGGCGTTCTCAGAGGTGGCTTCCTTTCTCGCTCCATTGACTGCATCAGAAATTGGAGGTTAGTGTATTCATTACATAGGTACAAGTGTTAAATGCCTATGACAGTGTGTGCCTACATTTTGTGCTGAAATTCCAGTGGTTAGGCAAGTAAACAATGCAGATTTTAGTGGTGCAGCCGAGATTTCTCCTTTTGAAAACACGGGTATGTATTATTTTGTCCCAGTCCATTTTGTAGTCTGATGTCACAGGAGAAAGTGATATTTTTAAGCTTGACATTAAAATAACTTCCAATCAGTTGATGTAAAGCATCTGGTGTTTTTCTGTGTTTTAATAAGTCCTAATAACAGCATTGCAATCCCTTAATGCTGTTCCTCATATTCTTGTTACAGTAGGTATATGGCACACATCTTCTGGTGTAAAAAGATCAAAACAAATTTCAGCAATTTAATCTCAGTGTTAGAAAAAGGATCACAGCAGCTGCTGTAGTATTTTGTATTTATGCTAGTTTTTGTAAAGATTCATGACATGCTCCCTGGGAGCTAAATATTGACAAGCATGCTTTGGCAAGCAAGATCAAGCTTGGTGAGTTAGCACAGCTCAAGTCTCTGCATTGACACGGTAACCCAAGTCTGAAAACTATTATCCTACACCATTTATTTTGGCTTTATAGGTGATACTGTCCACTTGAATTAGGGATTTCTGCTGTATTTTTAATACTGTAGCTGTGGATTCATATTTGATTTAGGACCACAATACATGCAAGGTTGGTTGTACATCTGTGTTTGATAACATCTTCAGTACTGTATTGTGTATAGAATCACAAAGGACAGAATAAAACCTTCATGATTTCAAACCTACAAGCCAGAAGTAAACATTGAGTATAAAATAATTTTTAAATCATTTATCTTTTAAACTGTAAAACACACCATGTCCTAAAACTGTGAATCTATGAAAGCCATTGATCAAAAGTGAAGTTTGGACATGTATTCATTGTGGGAAGTAATTTAGGAGATTATTTTTTCTTTGTGTTCTGTAGGTAAAAAGAAAAATCCACTTATTTACTAATTGTAAGTGCACTGTGTTTGTAACGCTTGCAGTTTACTTTTTGAATTTCTGAGTAAAGAACTTAAGCCTATTTGGGCTTCTAGTAAATTTGGCGTATACTCTAAATTGATTACCAGATGCATTGTGCAACATATGGCATTGTACAGCCTTTGTGTGCTTCATAGTATTTTCTTAAATTACCAGCATTTGTTTTGATTCCAAAAATGCACTTGTCTCGGCTCTCTAGCGCTTTGGACTTAAATGCTGGCTTTTCAGTGCTGAACAGATGTGCTAGAGTTTCACATGGAACATTTATGCTTTTGTGAGTCTTCCTCTTTGAGTTTTTCATACACAGTATTATGTCAGTGATGGCTCATGCAAATTGGGTATCTTCATTTTCATATATACATTGATTGAGTAAAATAACCTTCAGAATTTCTAATAATTTTGCATGACCAAGAAAAACAAGGAAGCAAACCACTTTTCCCACGGATACTGCCCCCAGTGTGAATCAATTGTCTCAGTATGTTTTATTTTAGATTAGAGAGAAGGAAGGAAGGAAGGAGAACATAATTCCTTTATGAGTAACAGCAGCAGTCAACAGCAGCCCTGTATGCTTCTGTGAACACCCATATTCCCATGCTTGAGGCTGTGGTGTGAATGGGCATAACGATTCATCCATGAAAACACACCAAATAAGGTGCTTGGTACATTAGTATGGAATTTACTTCTAAGAGGAGACTGCTTGAGTTGTTTTACAAAGCATGCTTCTGAAAAGGTACCCTTTAAATTACAAACAGTTTTAGAGAAATGAGTAATAAGACATTCTGGAACAAAGGAGGAGGGATTTGTGACCAGGAGGGCCAACTCTTGCCTCTTCTGTTCAGGTGGAATTACTCTCTTGACACAGATTTTCAGGCCTTCCCTTTCACTCTTTTCTCTTCTGGGAGAGAAGAATATTATACCTTTGTAGAGCATTTGGTTATCCTCTCCTAGGAAGGCACTGTGTAAGTGGCAAATACTGCTGGTGTGTGTTTAGCAGCAACACTGTGTGTTCTGATCAGTATTTTAAAATCAACAAATACTTTGTGAGCCCCTGGCTTTCTGTTAATTGGCCTTTACTTTGATCACTGAAGACCAACAAATGCAGTTTAGGAGTTGTGCTGCTACCATTTTTCTTCAGTGGAAGCTGAGGGGATGAGTAAGTACATAAATTAAGTCTCTTACTCATCCTCTGAGCTGCCCTCATTGGATAACAATTAAAGCGATCTGACAGAGCAATGCACTAAATTCCCTTTCATCCCCTTATGTTGCTCTGAATAATCAAACAAATGACTATTTAGACCTGTTAATGCTGTTATTTTTTATTAATGCAGAAAACAGAATTATGATATGGGTGTATAATTTCTTCTTGAAATCAGCACTAAGTTGCGTGACTGGTCACAAGCAGGACTGATATAACCATGTTTTATTTACCAACCCTCAATTATATATCCAGAGCTAGTAAAGGCCTCCACAAATAAGGTTTGTATTTCCTCTATGCCACAAATAGTTTACACAGCATGGAAAAGCTATTGTTTTACTTTCCACTGAGGCACTGACTCTTCACTTTTCTGTACATTTTCAGCTAAATAAATGGCATGAAATTTCCTGTAATGGTGAAGGGGATTAAAAAGAAGAAAAAGAAGAAAAAGCTTTTCTTTAAAATTGTCATCTGTGCCTCAGCTAAAGCCAAGGTATCAACTCTCTGTTGGAGTGGGAGGGCCCTTTTCATTTATGGAAATCTAAGGATTATCATGTAAATTTCATTACAAAAATCACAGAATCAGAGAACATGCTGAGGATCCACAAGGATCATCGAGTCCAGCCGTTAGCCCAGCACAGAACCATCCCCAAGAGTTAGTCCATGTGCCTGAGAGTATCATTCAAATGCTTCTCGAACTCTGTCAGGCTTGATGCTATGACCACTTCTCTGGGGAGCCTGTTCCAGTGCCCAACCACCCTCTGGGTGAAGAACCTTTTTCTAATATCTATCCTAAAAAAATACCAAAATGTAGGGAACCAAATATTTAGAAACTTAAATACCTATGAAACCATAATTGTAAGAAAGCGTTCTTGCGTAATGAGCACTGCATGTCTCTAATACAATGTTTTAATGTCTAGAGTAGTTATTAGCTGAATATTTCCATTATTACCTCTGTGTGAGCAACTGTTATTCTTGAAACTGGTTGATATTTAGGAATAAAAGCACTTTTATTACGTGTTGCCAACTTCTGAGGACCAATCTTATAACCTTCCATTGCCTTCAAAGGAGTGATGATACCTCCTCTTTCTAGAACTAATCACATCTGAAGAAAGTGAAATGGTGAAAACATTGTGGTTTATTTCTGGAAAAATTTCATTGCATTGTAGGATATTCTGCTAGGAAATGATTTTAGTGTTTTATCTGCCAAAGGTGACAAGAGGGGAAAAGAATTTTACAGGAAGAGAAATGTTTGAATATAGGCAACTAGCACTGTGCAGTGGCTTGGCTCGAGGCAGTGAATTTATTTGTGAGTTGATGAAACTGTGGTCTCAATTTTTCATTGTCTGGGTGCAAAATAGTGTTGTGATAGGGTATGCTGGTTGCAAGGTCTTCACTAACCTTTCATTAGTTTATTTTGTGGGTTTGTGCTCTGTCCAGACTAGCAAACAGATCTGCAATTTCGGGGAAGAAAAAGTACAAGAAAAAGAAAAGAGAACCCCCCACCAAGTGTTTATCTTCTTAAGGCCACACTGTCTTGTTAGGGCCTAGACAATCTCTAATCATGCTTTTAAAGTTTTTCAAAGCAGGAAAGCTGTAAGAAAACATTACAGGCAAGTTGATGGTAAATATTGCTCAGAGAGAACTCAAGATCTGTGGAGTTTTTGTGCATATTTTGTGCCTTATTTAAATTTCTTTATCTTCATCCTGCTGCTGTCCCTTAGAGACTGATCTATAAAGGCATAGTGCCCTTTGGCTCTGGTGGGAACTACCAGAAAATGGGAGCTTCTTGTGCTTTCCTCCCAAAATAAAGCAGAGAAAGAAACTGATGCTAGCTTAACACTGGCATATAATATAATGTCTGAGTTTGGCTTGTAGGAGTAAGTTTAGATGCTGACACTAATCTAAATGCACCAACATGAAGCTCCCAATGACTATATTTTTATTTTAGAGACCACCTTAAAGTTGGAAAACTGCTTCTCCAAAGACCCTTCAGGCTCTCTATTAAAATCAATAAGGCAGGTCTTGGGAGCTAAAGAATCCTCTCAAGAAACTGTTTTCAGCAGGATAAAGTGAGAACCCAGATGTTCTCTAACTCATAATTTGATCACCAGATTATAAATGGCCCTGCAAAAATCACATCCCATACAGCCTTCAGTATGACCAGCTCTAGTTTTTGCTCTTGTTCACATGAATATTTGTCTGCCCAGATGCTTTTGTGTCAAACTCTAAAATAGAAAAGTGAAATTGTCAAATGCTCCCATGCTTTACTTCTTTTCCCAACCCTACTCTGGTAGCAGCAGCTTGCTTTCCAAATATCTCAACAGACTCTGGTATGGCCCTTCTTTCCAAATGATGATACAGCCCACCAACTTACAGACACATGCAGATCCCCATGAACAGTCAGGATAGGTAGTTTCTATTTATTGCTGGGAGGAAAAAAAGTGTCAAATAACTTCCTACTCATCCAATGGCAAGCAGAGTAGGGCTGTGTGCTTCAGCTACCTTAGGTATAGCTATCAGTTCTCCTACTCTTGGTTGTGTGAGTCTTGAGAAATGGGAAGTGTTGAAATAAATGGCTATGATACACATAGTGTTGAAATAAACATTTATTTTAACACATTGTATGTGATGAGCCATTTATTTTAACACTTTTCACTTGAAGTGTTGAAATAACAGGTTTTATCAGGGGACGTGTCATCCACTGTTTTATGTATATGTGAATATGGAAATACATCTACTGAGTGTGCGTGTATATATATACTCACAGATTATATGGATATGTAATAATAATATGGTAGATGTGTATGCAGACATTATTGCACAGGCAAATACAGTGTTTTCTACTCAAGTGGAGTCATTCATTTCACAAAAATTTGTGTTTGTGACATTGTATTTTTAATATATTTATGTATCTATAAATAGATCTAAATATATTTGTACATTAAATTGTTTATTACTAGATATAGCAATGGGATGAGATAGATAAAATGGATGGACAAAATAAAGTAGATAAACCTCAAAACAGGACAAGGATGAACTTGAGTTGTGTAAAGGGAGAAAGAAATACAGAGAAGAGCAACCAGGCTGGTGAAGGGACTTGAGCACAAGTCCTGTGAGGAGAGGCTGAGGGAGCTGGGGTTGTTTAGCCTGGAGAAGAGAAGGCTCAGGGGAGACCTCATCGCTCTCTACAACTATCTGAAAGGAGGTTGTAGCCAGGTGGGGGTTGGTCTCTTCTCCCAGACAACCAGCAGTAGGACAAGAGGGCATGGCCTTAAGCTGTGCCAGGGGAGGTTTAGGTTAGATATTAGAAAGAAATTCTGTACAGAGAGGGTAATCAGCCATTGGAATGGGCTGCCCAGGGAAGTGGTGGATTCTCCATCCCTGGAGGTTTTTCAGACAAGGCTGGATGTGGCACTTACTGCCATAGTCTAGTAACTGCGGTGGTGTTGGGTCAAGGGTTGGACTGGATGATCTCACAGGTCCTTTCCAACCCATCTGATTCTGATTCTGTGATTCTATGATTCTACTTTATCTGAG
Organism: Oxyruncus cristatus; assembly: GCA_013399855.1. Lineage (NCBI taxonomy): Eukaryota > Metazoa > Chordata > Aves > Passeriformes > Cotingidae > Oxyruncus > Oxyruncus cristatus. Next base: position 1,811,222 of record VXAY01004491.1, read on the forward strand.
CTTTCTAGTTATCTAGACCTGGTTCCTATAGTTTGCTATATTTTAAGAGGTTCTGCTTTCCTTTCTGTAATGGACTTCTTAGGCAAGTGGTTATTAAACAGCACAAGTCACGCATCAGGTTTTGTAAATCATTTGAATAGTTGTTGTACTGCATTTTTTAGTCTCTTTTTTTTTTTTTTTTACTACAGTGTAGGACCTTCAATCCCCTCCTCAGCAGCCATTCACTACTCTTCCAGTGTGTCCTTAGATGTTCTAAATTGCCTTTTTGTGGTTAGAATTATCTATGTGCTAAAGTACTGGGACAGACACGTAGACATACACACACATCCTGGTACCAGGGTTATGTTGATCATGGTAGTTGTTGTTATGGAAGTTAAAACCAGCTCAAACAAAGGCAGCGCTGCCGAGGCTGACAGAGGCCCGGCTGCCTTTGAACAAATCTGTAAGCTTCTGCGTAAATAGCCAGAAACATTTCCACCAGACTTTGGGTTAAACACCTCTGACTCTGCATTGAAATAAATGGGCAGCGAGACCTACTGTGTTTTAAAGTGAAGCATTCACATCTTTTGAGGGGAAGAATTGCCCAGCAGAATTTGGCAGGAACTCATCTGCCCCTCTGTGATGGCTGTAGTGGTCTTGTCTGGTAACTGGGCCATATTTTTTGGATGGGCTGTCGCTTGGCTATTATGCTGGTTCTTTTCATGTGTCTTTTCCTTTGTATTATGCTGGGCGCGTACCTTGGGTATTAGCACTACCTTTATTACCTTTTCACCACTGTTGTATTGTTGTTTGTTTAACTGGATGGGCACTAGCACTGTCTCAGTGAAAGGCAAGGTTTAGTCGTGGCCAGGGGAGCAGTGCAGTGCGAGAGGCGCCAGACCTCCTTCAGCAGCACGGGATGCTCAGCTCCACCGCGCCGGAGCAGCTGACTCAGGCTCCGAGTCACGGTGGGGAGCAAGAGCGAAGCAGTCAAGGGAAAGCAAGGGCACACTGAGCCAAGCCTAGAACACGTAAAGTGTGCTGTCAGACAATTTCCAGCTTCAAGTCAAACCAAAGTAGAAAGCATGAGTGAAATTAAATAATGAACGTTTGATAAATTGCAACAGAAAATGCTTTGCTTGGTTTCATGCTGATGACCAGAAGTATCGATTTTTAGTGAATCTGTAGTTTTCAGTGAGGGAATGGCTTTGTTAGGAAGTGTTTAACCACTTCTTGCAGCGCCCACAGAACAATTTGTATCTGTCCTCTTGATTTTTCCTACTGAAGTTTGATATGAGTGACAATTCCCCCAGGTCTTCCTGGATAAATAATATTTACAGATAAGAAAAATTTAATTTTTCTCTCTCTCTTACTCTGATTCTAGCCTTTTTTAATTGAGAGAAGTCTCTGATGACTACTAAACATTTATTGAACGAGAACTCTGGTGATTTTATGAACTTTCAGCTGAAAGAGCATAAATAATCATTTGTATTAATTCAAAAATGGTAAAAATAAATCCAAAAAAAAGACAGTGATTTTTCTCTGTGATTTTGGAAGTTCCACCTTTTTTTTTTATATTTGGGTATTAATTTTTTTTTTAAAGGAAATATGAAGCAAAATGATTGCCTCTCTTTTCCAGTCACAGGTTGGGACTCAAATCCATGGGTATCCCAGATGGAGTCACACGAGAAGTAAGCCTTGAAATTAAAAGGAAGTGGCCAGTAGTTATCAGAGGCACTATTAACACACTGTCAGTTTGTCAAGATAGCAATTGTATGCAAACAAAAATGCAGTCAGTTAATATGGTTTCAAGAGCCTGCTACAGCAGACTTAGGTAGAAATTGTTTCAAATCTGCAGAATCATTAACTTTATTCTGAAGTCTTGTGGCAAAGTCCTGACTTCTGTGTAGTCAGCAGAACCTTTACCATTTATTTGGTAGTTTTGATGTCCCTTCACAACTTATGAATGAAACATTAGGTAGCCATTGCTTTGAAGATAAAGGTTAACTGATGTAGAGACATCCCATAAAAGGAATATTCCCTCAAATTTGGTAGATGAATAACTACAATTTTTGGTTGGAAATAGCCAGAGCCTGCGTAAATAGTACATTATTGCTAGTAATTTTGGCAAATGGTTATTAATGAGCAATAATGGACTGAAGGACTGGCCAGGCAGGGAAATAGATAGGGAGCAGTGAGAAGAGTCATCTCTGGATCCTGAGAAGTGTTGGGCTGTCACCATTTAGCTTTGTCGAGGTCCATCTTGCACTTGCTTTTTGGGAACTCCCTGTATTTTTTTTAATGCTCTAAATGTCGTGTGTCACATTTGCAGACCTCGTAACAGCTGTGGATGGTCTTTCTCTCTAAACACGTCTGTTCATTGGGTTTTCTTCTGAATATAAATGTATTCTCTGGTCATTTTGAAGGATGTGTCTGCTACACTGTTTCATTAAACTGCCGCGTTATCGGGTAATTGTTTAAACATAATGCCATAGCACTATCAAAAGGAAAGGTGAACTAATGGCATTTGCAAATGTCAGGGATTATCTTAACACTTTTATTATAGTTTATAAAAAGTAGGTTCAGGGCATTCCATGGCAATTATTTCCACAGAAATTGGTTATTTAAATAAATTGCTAATTATCTGGATATGACAGTATTGAAAACCCTGCTAATGAGTTATTTGATAAGTGTAGCTTATGGTGGCCACCTACAGGTGGGAGAGAGAAAGAACGTGTGGAATAATTGCAATCAGAAGGAATGTGATGCAAGTGGATTGTGTATAACCTACATGTTTCCTTGGACTGTTTGCAAATACCAGTTATATAAAGTACTTTGATCACCAGTATTAGGCAGCATATACATTATGCAGAAAATGTCTTAACAAAGAATTATGTTTTCTGGGGGTTTTTTCCAAATCCCCAAACTTTCTTACCTGGTTACTTCCTGAAGCACTGGATTGATCATCTACAATGGTCTTTCCCAGACCATTTTCCTTCTGTGATGCTTTTCATCCAAGTTTGGTGTTTGCTATGATTGGCTTCTTTTGTCATTAGCTTTATTAATTGTAACACTCAGGGAGATAACCACGTCATTTTTCTTTCAGGTATGTAGCTACAGAGGGAGGAAAGGTGATGTTGCTCGGATTTTGGGTGTTTATATTTTTTTAGCAGCACAGACTTTAGCAGTGATTTATTAATCAAAAATAATGTATCAGCTGTTTTTTCTTTGTAATATTTGGACTCATTGGTTTAAATCTCATATTAAATTTGTAAAAGAACTGCAGAATAATATAATGCGAATTAAAAAATAATTTTACTTTACAATGCACAGAATGGGGAGAATTGTGACACAAATTCATTTTTATTCCATCTAGTAACCATAGATACAAAAATTTGGTTGTAGGTGATCTACTCTCTAAAGGTATGAGCATTTGCTTTCCTTTAAAATCTGTTTCTCTTGTTGATGGAGAGTTTGATAAAGACCATTCAAACTGTTTGGACTGTTTGAAGATTCAGGCTCCATATTATCCGTCTGAATTGATTCACTTCAGTTCTGTTAGCTGTTTTTTAATGGAACTGAATCATCTCTACTCAAAGGCCCCATTTAGAGAGCTGCTGCATATATGTGTTGAAAACTTCAAACTACCACACTGGTCCGATATATGGCAAGTGAGAATGTAGCCCAGTATTAAAGGTTTCTGAAACTATATTTTTCTCCCATTGGTGGATCACTGGGATGAAGATCATCTGAATTGTTTCTGCTGGGAAATTCTAAAGCTACTGGGTTGCCTGAAGCTTAACACCAGGCTTCTTGAAGAAGGCATTAAGTTTGGCTCTCAAGCCTCAATCCAGTGAACGTTTTTGGTGTTTAACAAGACTGAGTCCTCTGGGACTCCAAGGATATATGGAAGTCAAAATAAAATGTGTTTTCTGGCATTGATGAAGGGTTTTTTACTTCCTAAGGAAAAATAAACAGTCAAACAAATAAACAGGTATAATGTCTCTCATGAGTTTATCATCAGACTGCTATCCTCAGTAGACAAGGGCAGCTCTGCCTACCTGTGCTGATCTGGGAGAGGCTTTTGATTGATGTGTGTTCTGCTTCTCCTTCATGTTGTGTTTCGCCCTTTGGATTGCTTTGACTGCAGTCCCCGATAGTCTGAAAAGTCTGACTTTTTATTAAAAAATAAAATAAAGCCAAAGCTCTTTGTTTTAAGGCAAGAAAAAGTTCAGGGACTGTCACATCATATAGTATTTCGCTATTTATAGCTTTATATAGTAGCAAACATTTTTTCCGTGATTCATGGGATTTGAAAGAGTAGTTTTCAACACAGGGTAGCATGTCACCTTCATGAGGTATTTTTCTGTCTTTCATTTTTGTATTTCACTCCCATGCCTGAGATCTGGATAAATGGACTTTGTTTATTAAATCTCATTATTTTCCAGCAAGGTAAGTGATAGCCACATCTAGCATCTGGTAGCAGCTGTAATGCTTCTATCAAGAGAGTACCACATCGGCAGTTTCCTCAGCTACGGGTGCTTAACTAGTGGAATTACAGGTCCCAACGTGTCAAAGTATGTGGTAGATGCTTATCTTTTAGTATGTGAGCTGTCTTTCAAATGCATGCTGGATTCGGACCTCAGCTTCTTAAATACCATAGGATTTATCAGACAACATTCTGCAAATTCCCAGTACTACTTACAGGTCTTTTAAAATCTGGGATTAAATCTCCTTTATTTCAACCTTTTAAAAACTCCTTCTCCACAGATCTCTATAATGGAATTTATTACCTTCCTATGGTACTCATATGAAAATGCAAGAAAATAGAGACTGTAGGTCAAATCAAGTGTTCATTTGCCTTGTTTTTATTTGCCTGTTTTAACAGCTTGGCATCACTATCGTTCTTTTTCTTTTTTTTTGCTTTAATCTGAAGGTTGTTTCACCATTTCACTAGGCAGTACGATCTCTATTACAAGCAAATGACATTGTATTCCAGACCAACAGCTTTTGTTACAAACCTTCTGAACTGTTGATCAAAAAATGTTTGTGAGAATGGCTGCACCTTATGTTGTGCTTGTTCTGTATGCTGTAGACTAATTAAGAAAAAAAAAAAAAAGCTGGGATGAGTGGTGACACCGTAGTCAACCCTCTGATTGTCATTACAGCCATTTATTTACTCTCATCAAAAGCACTCCTGAAATGTTTTTAAATTCATTTGGGTGAATTATAAATGAATGGAATACTTTTGCAATCATACCAATTTATCACTAATTTACTAATCACCAAATGTAAGTAATAACTCATATGAATATCAAGTTCAGCTAGTACTAAAAAGTACCCATGTTCCATAATAAATTCTAAGTCTCACTGCCATCTCTGCTAGACTTCATGAAATCACATGCTTGATTTCTTTGGGCTGAATGAAGACCTTTCTGATTACCTGTTGTGTTGAAACCTTAAATAAACTGACATTTGCTTCTTTTCCTCTATTGACCATTGTACAGAGACAGTTATTTAAGTGGGAAGGTGGCTGATTTAATAATACTAAAGAAAGGAACAATTATATTCTGAAAATATTTTCTTGTGGAACTTTTTACTACAAGATATTATTAATGTCAAGGGTCTGTAAGGCTTTAAAACTGATTGAATGCAAATTCTAAAAGTTACACTGGGGTTAAAAGAATATAAATGTTCATGCCTCAAGGCAGATGTCAGGTTTTAACTCATGCAGATTGGGAAGAAATTTTCCTCTAGCTACGTGATTTCAGAGTATTAGTGCCTGTATTCTTTCACCTTTCTAAAAAACAACTGCCTCATCACAGTGAGATTCTGGAGCAACTGTGTCAGTGGCTGAAAGCAATACAGCAAGTCTGATGCTGACTTCTAGCCTCAATTTCAAACACTGAATATTTGAAGAATTTCATGATCTACTGTTTTTCGATGAGATTATTTTCAGTGGTTTTGGCTGTGTAGTGTATGTTTTGGCCTGTATGCCTTCCAAAAACTTTATAAATAAATCCATCAGAGAAAATAGCATGGTTTCCATTTTTCTTTTTTTTTTTTTCCCTCAAGGGTTTCTCTAAGACTGGACTATTAATTCTGTCAAAATATTTGCTCTTCGGACATTTAACAATCATCCTCTTTCAGAGCATCATTCTGTTCTTTTCAAACGTGTTACAAACCGATCTAGCTCAAATGATGGCAAATAGTCATAAGTGTCCTATGGGAAGTTCCTGCTCAACTCCAGCTCCTTTTTTGTGATCTTTTCTGTTGTGGTCTTAGATTCTTTAAAGCAGTTTTAGTGAGATTTCAAATTTTTATTACTCAGGCTCTAGTTTTAATGAAGACACGTCAATAGTGCATCTTGGGTTTGGCTGTCTGTTTATGCACATGAAAGTTTAGTTGCTGTTACCTAATACAGTACCAAGGGAGGGGTGGGGGAAGACCTGACAGCCACAGCCAGACAGTTCCTCTGGGAGGTACGTGTCCCACCCTTCCAGTATTGTATTGTCGTCCAATGATGACATCAAATTATCCTAAAGGTTCAGTAAGTTAAGTAGGAATTTTAATATTCTCTACAGAGATCCTAACTAGCCTAAAAAAAAGTAACTGAAAGTGTCAGCTATCTAAGCTATCCATCATTTCATGAGCAGCATCTGTATTTTAAATACTTGCATACCATCAACAGGACGTAGCCAAAACGACACATTGCAGACACAGTGTATTGGGACTTTGATTGTAATTCCTGTAAATATAGCAGGGAGTTTTCTGACTCAACCTCTATATACAATTTGAAATGCAAGCTCCAGTCTTGGAGAGACTACCGTAAATGAATATACTTTGTTCTTTTGACTATTATGTTAATAGTTAAAGGGGGCTTGCATAAAGGATTATCTGAATTTACAAACATCCAGAGGGGAAACAAATAAAATATGAAATTTCAAGTGCAGTGAAATGATGCTTTTAAACAACTTTTAGTTGGACATAAATAAGTGAGGGTTTTGCTCCTACTTGGACAACATGTTCAAAAAATTCTTCATGTGGAAACATAGATCCCTTTGTCTAGTGTACTGTATGGTAAAGTATTGCTTTCTGTCTCAGACATGTCAGTCTTTGTTTTGAGCATCAGCTAAAGTGTTTGAGCTAGCTTTGCAGTGTTCATCCAAAAGTTTCAGCAAAATGCATAATGCTTTACAAGTATTGATACCGCTTGAAACCCACTTGGTGTGAGTTTATAAATGAATACAGCCTCTGCACCTCAGGTGTTCGTTCCTCATGTTTCTACCGTGAGGGATGTGCAAGTTGCATCAGGGTCTGTTCTGATGTTGCTAACGAAATGTTCTGGTTTTCTGTAGGAAATGCTATCAGGCCCATCGCCCTCCGCGCAGTGTCTGCCATAGCCCGTGCTCTCCCAGGATTTCCCATCTTAGCAACTGGAGGCATCGATTCTGCTGAAGCTGGGCTTCAGTTTCTACACAGTGGGGCTTCTGTTTTACAGGTACCTCTTCTTTCTTTGAAATGTTAAAATTGAAATAACTGCGATTAAGATCACAATATTTCTTCCTTTCAAACATTCGAATAGTGGGGGGGTTCTACCATCAAAAGGAATTTTCATGTTTTTAACTTCGTGCTTCTTGCTAAGAGACATTCATTTCACATGGAGGAGGAGGAGGAGTTGCCAAAAGAAGACTTTGCGTGTTGCAATACCAGTCTGGGAAAAGGCTAGCCATGAGTTTGTTACCACTTTTTATTTCTGACTTCCAGGATTTAAAATTTAAACATCTCTCCCATGTCATACAAACAAGGTTTGACACAGAGTTAAGCTAGAGCTACCTGTTTTTTCTTTATTCTCAGGGGTTTTTTCTGCAGAGCCTTCTCAAGGGAAGAGGGCTTTCAAAGGGTACTGCTTTGGTCTCACAGAGAGCCTTTTTAAAGTAACTTTTGTTGATCTAGGCATGTGTCCCTTAAGCATGTTTATTGAAACAGGAGGTGTAGAGCTGTACCTCTTGCATTTGGTGCTGGCATTGCACTGGAGTGAGGTGTCGGGCTGCATACAGTAGTGTAGGCTGTTTAAATCTCCTGATGGGTTGTTTTGAGGTCCTGGCCAGAGTGGCATGGTTAGTTAGTCCCTGTCATGAAAGGAAGCCTCGATGGCATGGTATTATGGGCACCCGAAAATTGGCAGAAATCAGCCCTTACCTGCTCTGCTAGACGTGTCAGGGCACCATTGCAGCATGTATGTTAGAATGGCTGAGGAGCAGGTGGTCTTTATGTTATATTATTCCATTATATATTGTTACATTCTGGTAGATGTTCAGCCCCTTTATCTGTAGGTCCCAGCCTAGACAACAGCAACTGTGGATCCTGTGAACATTGGATTTGTGTCACTCCCAGGGATGACTGGAGTGTTTTCATTCCCAAAATTCACTTTGACATTGAAATTAGATTCAGTGTGACCATCCTTTTTACACAGCTACAGTGACTGCTGAGATTAGTCATTTGTTTGCTGTGTTTCTCCAAAAAAAAAAAAAAGCCAACTCAGTGTTTGGTTTGGTTGGGTTTTTTAATGCATGTCAAAATTAGCATCTCTGAAGTAGAAGACTGCTGCTTTTTTGTAGACTTTCTATGTTCTTTTGATTTATGAATACCATTTCCTTTTTTTTTTTTTAAGTTTGTATTAAAATGCTTCAAACTCTTTTGACATGGACAGACAAAAGATCTACCTTTCTTACACAATGGTCTGAGAGTTCCTTCCACATAAATACTAAATAATGGTGCAAATTACAGAGCAACTTTTGTCTACAAAAAAAAATAGTATGGGCAAGGAAATGTTTTTAGTGGTCTAGATACATTTGATTTGTTATTGCTAATAGACCTGCAGTTTCAATGGCTTTGTCTGTAACAATGTTACATCATCTCAACTACACGGAGTGGAATGCTTCTTGTTTTATGTCTGTTGTATCTTTTTCTGAATGACTAATACTCAAGGTTTTAATGTCATGCACTTTTTCTTTATATAGACTGTGTAGCTGTTTATTTTTTATAAAGTCTTTTCGATTTGCACCAATAGTAATGGGAAATTCTGAAATATAATTTAATGCAGACATCCCAGTCAGTGCCCAAGAGAAAGAATATTTGATTTACAAAGCATTCATTCCTGTTTTCTTTTTAAAATTAATCAAATTCTCTGAAACTGGCTTACAGAAATTACTTGCATCTGTACTGATCTTTTGGTCTTCACAGAACAAATTCTCTTTTCAACAGATTTTTCCCAGAGATGGGGAAAAAACTCTTTTCTTTTCTCTAGGTTTCACCAGTTTAACGTAAATCATCTCTAGAACTGATTTTAAAATCCTTGGGATCAGAAGTATCCTCAGTTTGAGTGGCTTCTTTCTGTTTCACTAAAGTAGAGAAGTCATTTAAACTAATCTCAGATAAATGGATTCTAAAGTGGCTGTGTAGGTAAGGGTCTGAACTAGTTCAATTGCATTTATTTTAAAATAAGCCTTTAGTAAACTTAATGCAAGATTGTGAGTAGAGGCCCGAAGTCTTTCCCTAATGTTGGGAAGGACAAATGGAAGGGAGAAGGAAATGTGTAATCTCTATAGCCAATCTTAGAAGAAATACACTTGACTGTGATTAGACTGAAACTTTTATTTGCTTCTCAGACAAGATACATTGTGATAGACAGAAGAAGACAGCCTCATCTTCTCAGGTCATCTTTGGAACTTCTTTAGGATTATGAGAATTGTTACCATTATTTTTCTTCTTAACAAGGTCATACAAATAGCCAGCTAATATACCTTTTCCTGAATCCCAATCTCTCTCACATATCCTTGGTATCAAATGCCCAGGTTGTTTCTTCAACAATTACAACCTCTGTTGCTTACAGCTTTGACAGTTCACTTCTTTCTCAGTACCAAAATACAGAGCAAGTACAGAATTTGTAGATAACATCAAATAAAGGGGTCTACTGAATGGTTCACTAATTAAGATTCACTGCATAGCACGTCCCTGAGTTAAGTAGTTAGAAGCTGGGACTCTACTGGAGGAATTATGTATGTGTCCCATAGCTTGATCATAAATATGTGCTTTGGGCACTGTGGCTGCCACTGTTTGATTCTGATTAGACACTTGGACTGACATAATACTGCACATTTTGTGATCTGACTTCATGTTTCCAAAACCGCGAGTACACCTTATGACGGATCCAGAGGCAGAAAGAAAACAGCCTGGGCTTTTGTGGTGCTGGAGTGAGCTCTGTGCTCAGCTGTGCCAAATAAGAAGTGGGCTTAAAACTTGGGAATGCATACTGCCACTGCTATCACCACCCTGTTACACAGAATTCCTCATTAGCAGCATTTTAAAAGGATAGGGAATGTCAGATAATCCAGCGTTAAACACAGTCTCGTGCTAAGTAGCACAGACCATATTGATCCATCCTTGAAGCCAAGCTAGAGAGCCTGGGAGAGCAGCACTTGCGTGGCCACTGGGCTTCCCTTCACTGTGGCTCGACAGGAGACCTGTATCTTCTCTGCCATGGGAGGATGACATTCATGGGCTGGGATAATAAGAAGGCTTTGCGTGAGTTGATTTAATTGCAATGTGGCATATCTGTTAGAGGAAAGGTTTATGAATAATAAATGTTCTTCCATTAAAAGCAAGATCAGGTTTTCCTCTGCAGCTATTTGACCTACAATCAGTTCTCCATTATTTTTTCCAATTCCAATTGCTTTTATTTTTAAAACTTGGGGATTTATTTTCCATTTACAAAATCATCGGACATAGGAATGCAAGTCAGGAGATAGGTGGTAAGCCATATTTTGCTACATGCCATAACCAGCTCAAGTGCTATTAGGAAATGGTTTGGGGAGAGAGTTTCAGTATTCAAAATATGTTCTATCCCCTCCTTTAGAAGATGGAGGGCAACATCTTAGTATTGTTATTCATGAAAGCCTTATGTGGAAGGAAGTTTGCAGCAGGTATAGAAAACAAATTGGATCATTGTAGTCAGAAGTAGCTGGGGTTAAAATTTCATACAGCAATTTAACAGAGCATTCTTCCCCTGAATGGACTTCAGAGACATTTTCAAAAAGAGCCCACTTGGTTTTTAATTTCTCATTAAAAATGCTGAAACATTTCAATCCTTCTTCAGCTGATTCCATAGCACCATACTTTTTTTAACATATCCAAATCCACCAATCCTTTTTCAGTACAGGTATGAAATTAAAAAATAATAACAATTTTTTTTATGGAGATAATCCTGCACTGACTCCATACGAAAAGCTCCAGAAATGTCTAGCTGCATCTTTCTAATGACCTGAGGTACAGGTCATTACTACAGCCTTATAGTGAGGCTAGTATTTTATTTTTAATTTAAGTAAAGTTTTTCTAAAGCCCAAATGTGTCAAAATAAGATGTACCTTGGAATTTTTTATAATCTTTTTCATCATGTCTCTGATTTACCAGGGCACATTGATGGTTTGTTAGATTTTTGCAAGGCTTTGAAAGAGACATACATTTTTTAAAGTCATCTTGCTGCAGGAAATTAAAATGGGAAACAATTATAAAAAATTCCAGCAGAAAGAGAAAATGCATTACGGAAAAAGCAATAAAAGCGTAAAAATATTAAAGTAAAAATCTCTTCACAGTAGCCTGTATGATTCAATTGTAGATCAATATTGTGTAGTTAATGCATTAGCAGTAGAGCATTAATTTGCAATTACAGCAGGTGATCTGATCCTCTGTGTTCTGTCCATTGACATAAATGACCTTTTGTTGAAAGAGATTCTGTAGTCATTATTTCTAGCAGATGTAACAAAAAAAAAGGTAGAATAAAGGGGTACTTTCTGAACTATAGTTGTTTCATGATGGAACCTTTTAGCATTATATTGTGGTATGGAATACTTTTGTTAGTCTGGAACATTGGTCATTGTCATGTAAAGAATCTGGGTACCTTTTCAAAGAAATTTCTTTTCTCCTGAAGTCCGGAGGTCACACATGTCCCGTGTTGCAGACATGGGTGTCTGTAAGGTCTGTAAGGCTTTCTACACAGCAGCAATTTAAAATCCACCCATATAATGCTGCTTCCCAGCAGGGCAGCCTGTAGCTTTGCCCTGATCCCTGTTTCAGACCCACCTTCATCCATCTTCATCTCCCGCTTACCCTGGATGGGACGTAGTGCCTTGCAGTTCTGCTCCTGTGGGTGCTGTGCTCTTGTCCTCACCATGCTGTATTCAGCCCACACGCACCTGCTGCCTCCGGGCCTTGCACCATGACCCTCCTCATCTCTCAGGGAAGGAAAGAAGGTGGAAGTGTACCCCACCTCAACAGCAGAGCTGCCAAGAAGCTGGATCTGCCCCATGCCCTTCTCTCCTGCCCGACACCAGTTGTGTGGGAGACCTCAGGCATCTGAGGAAGAACAAAACCGTTCTGGAAGTATGGCAGCCCATGGTAGCAAAGCAGCAGCACTGGATTTTGCCTCTGTAAGATAAACTCTTTCTCCAACACAGAACACTGTTGTTTTTATGAGACTGCTTGTGGGTTTTTTAACATTTTCAAGGAGCCTTCTTGTTGGTACCTCTTTGGAGCCAGAGTCTCAAGGGATTCAGTACAGTTTGATTATTATTTTTTCTTCAGCAATCTTTTTTACTGAAGCATTTAGCAGAGAGATTTTTATAGCAGCAGGATGGCCCTTTGTGTGTGAATAAACAGGCTTTTCCATCACAAAATAGTGGGACTTGATCTATGAGAGAGCATTGTTGTTGTATTTGTGCAAATGTGAAACCCTGTAAGGAACTCTTCTACATGGTATAAAATGCCCTGGGTGTCAGAAAATAAAAGTAAGGCTCTGAAAATATAGTCAGTGTGAAACAACAGGGGGAAAAAAATACCTTTTCATGAGCAGTATGTCTTGTCTTAATGCTACCATTTTCTCCCTCTCAACCTCAAAAGAAACCAAAAAACCCAAACAAAGAAACAAAACCTGCAAAAATCCATGTAAATGGATTGTAAATGTTTGCTGTAATCGGTTATCATGTCTTCTCCCCCTTTATTTTTAATTTTGACTAGGACCTTGATGCAATTTGTCTATACTTTTTTTATGGCTACAGAACTGCAAAGGAGGGAGCTGGTTCTCCATGCACTTCATTACTGTTCTTTTAAGCCTGTCTCCGTGTCTGTTGAAGTCAGTGAAGACTGATATTCAAGTTAAGTGAAAACTAGATCAGGCAAAAAAAACTCTCATCCAGGAATTATTTTTTGTGCCATTTAATGGTATGCACAGTGAAGAACTAAAAGAGATTCTAATGATGGGAGTGCAGAGCAGGGCAGTGATGGAGCTGGTGCTATGTTTTAAAATTCCAGTTTAAGTTTATACCTATAACAATTGGAAAAAAATACTTGGTTTTGCAATGAATAACTGTGATTTTGAATGCAGAGAAAGAACTCAATCTTTCCTTGTGTCCCATCTCAACTCTGTATGAGGAGAACGAGGTCAGGTGGATTGCTGCGAGTCTTGAAAAACCACAGGGTGCCGTTGGTGTGGCAGAGCAAGGCTGTGCTTCTCCTGCCTGGACTTTAAAGAGATGAAAGACTGTGCTCTGTGCCAGGCAGAGAGGGCTCCAAGGGTGGACAAGCCCCAGAACAGGGACACTTTGGCACCGGATGGACACTGTGAAGTTTCCGATGCAGGCTGTGGCTCAAGAGGTAGAAGAACAAAGCTGTACAAAGCTGTCCATGGCACAGAGAAGTTAAGGTGCTGGAGCTAATTCTTCTATCACCATTTAAACTGATGAGTGAAGAATAAGTTGCTGGATGAAGTAACAGGCCACCAAAATGATATCAGACAAGATTCAAGGGATGACTCTTTACACTCACCAACAGTTTTAAGGGAAAAAAAAGGCCACTTAAGATAAACCCACTTTTCTGATATAAGTCCTTTGATTGAGATAAGTGTAGTTTCCTGTAGAAATAGTAGTTTTTAGACCGTATTCCCAAAGAAACTCGATATGTGTTTGTACATCCATTTGAGTACCTTGGTCACATTTGAGCTTTGTGGCCATTTTCACTGAAATTTGCCAGAAGATAGAAAGTATTTTTCTCTAACAAGTTTTGAGAAAACAAAAAAGTCAGGCAGAGGAGAGAGCGTTACTGCATTCCTTCACTGTAGGCACGAGCACACTATGAGCTCACCTTTATTAGACCTCTGAGAAGCCACATGGGACAGTGCTGTTAGGACTGTGTCAGCCACAGGAAAGGCTTTAATTGGCAGTCACACCTTATTAGACGTCAGAGAACCCAACCAGGAGACACAGAGCTGCTGGAAGCCAGGTATCATTAGCTCCGCTGCTCACAGAGCCGCGCGCTGAAAAAAGTCTTCAATGGCTGCAGCACTGAATGGAGTGGCCCTTCTCTGCAGAGCTGAAATTTGTAGTACATGCAGAAACAAAAGAGGGAACAAAGTGCTGTTTGAACATGTCGACATGAAATCCGAAGAAAAATGAATGTGAAAGAGAGAAAATAGTTGGGACAGACATACTCAAGCATTCACTTGTGAAAACATTTCATTATTTTCTGGTTTTTTTAACTAGCCCAGTGCTAATTACAGAAAGTCAACCTGTTCTCAACTGTCTGTCTTTGCTAATATAAAAAAAAATAATTAGAGGACTGCCACACTTGCTCCATTACAGATGATTGGGGGGAAAATTTCTAATTGATAATGAGAATTTCCTGTGAGAATTCCTTTTAGTGGAAATCAGAAGTTGTCAAACAAAAACAATTTAGAAAGTTTTTTTGTTATAGTTGTAAAAAAGGTCAAATTAGAACAGGTTTTCATTCTTGATTTTTACTTATATTATCTTGCCACTTTTAATGAAAAGTTACAATATTCAAATCAGCACATTGTAAAGTTACAGACTAATGCTAATAATGCCTTTTATTTTATGCAGTTCTGCATTAGTTTTACATTTTATTTCCAGCTGCTTAGGGGATTTATCTATTAGTTTTCCTTTATTTCTGCTCATTTCACCAGCTAGTAAATGAAGTCTGCATAGATAGGATTGTTATTTTATAAATTTGTAAGAATGAATTAAAGCTCATTCTTTAACAATTTGTCATTCTCGTAATGAATTCTCATGCAAGGTAGGTTTAACTATCACTGCATGGTAATAATTATTTACTAACAATGAGGTCTTAATTGAGCATCAGCTCAAATGCTGTCCTATAACAGTCACTCCCAGCCTACACAGGGGATTTGGTCTCCTGGGAACACTGGGTCTGCTTCTCTTTCTCCCTCTGCCTGGATACCTACCCTGCTTCCCTGGGTCTGGTGGCACAGGGACTTTAAGGATTGAGGCGACGTGAAGAATAGTCGCTTTGGCAACATGTTTTCTCCATCTCTCCCAAGGATCCACAATATTGCTTGTCTTTCCAAAACCCAGTACTGCTGTACGTATTTTTCGTGTGGGTTCACACTACTGATGTGGATTCATGCTGCCGCTCCCTTATATGAACATTCACAGAGCTGTCCTCCATGTAGATAAAAGCACGGGGTGTGAATTGGCATCGAGTGAGTTTTGTTTAAAGTTTACGAAGTAAATGCAACATGGAGATATCTCTTCACAAGAGGCTTGGTTAATTGTTGATGAAATTGTAGACAAGTTGTTTTACTCAGCTCAGGTTTCTTCCAGACATGAAGCTCTCTCTTGTAGACAGAGTTCCCCTTGTGTACCAGTGTGGAGGTGACTGGAAACTGAATCTGAAAGCGTACCCAGCTCCTTGTTGGATATTGAAAAAAATAGAACAAAAGATAAGCACAGAAAAATGCTGTTTCTTTTTTCCTTTCTGCCATCTCCAATAATTACTTAGGAAAATTCCCGTGGGTTTTGTTTTGTTGGGGTTTTTTTTTTTTGGTTGGTTTTGGTTTTTTGTTTGTTGGTTGGTTGGTTGGTTGGTTTCGGGGTTTTTTTATGTTATATTTAGTGTAACTGCAGGGGACTTGTTTTCCAAAAAGGGAAAATGTAAAACATTCAGGATTGCAAAGTTCTGCCATCAGAAAAGTTTTTCTTGGAAACATTATTGGTCACGCAAATTAAATATATGTGTAAGAAATTTTCCTCTTTGTATCACAGCAGCTCTGTTGATCTTTCAGTCAGAGACAGTATCTGGCAGTAAAAGGAAGAAAAGGGAGAGTAAGCAGTGGAGGAGACTGTGCTCAGGGAAGGCATGGTCCTGGAGCCTGCACTGGCACAGGAGTGCACTGCTGGGCAACTCAGCTTGGGCTTGGTGCTGGGCTAGCTGCAGTGTGGTCACTGATCTGTCGGTTTTCCCAGTGGTAGAAAAGTGTTTTTTCTGCCCAGGAAGGAGGGAACAATCTGGGAATATGAGCCCTGACGCCTTTTTCAAGTTTTTTTCCAGCTATAGCACAAGCCCCCTGACACAGCTTGATCTGGCTGATGAGGGGTCCTTTTATCCATGCAATTAGAATAGAAGAAACAAACAGAGAAAGCATTTTTCTGAAACTGGCATTTTGGAAACTGGCAGTACATTCAACAAAGGGTTTAACTTCCTTCAATATCCTGAGTTGTGTTGCTGCTTTTCTTGCTGATATTTGTTATTTGGACAGAGATAGGTAAAACAATCCCTAAGGAAATGTGGAAGTGGGCTTTTATCTCAGGCACGAAGGACTCAGAGGGTCAGAACTATTTTATTCACATGAATCTCACTCTTCAATGGACACAGCAGCTGCTGCACAAATTTTTAGAGGCAAGCTGATAAAGGATGAAAGTAATTTTAGCTGAAATAAAATGTGAGAGTACTAGAGGGAAAGACTCACAAGGATGAGGGGTTAATCATTGCAGGACTGAGCTGAGGTTCCAAGATGGAAAAATTTCTTTTCCATTTGATTTTGAGAGGTCTGCAGCTTTTAAAATTCTGGTTACAAAATATCCCTTGTTAGCTGGTTCTCATTAGAATTTTTTGAAAATTTTTTTGAGGAAACTGTTTTTCATTGACAAATTTAATTTAATCCAAATAGATCTGGGTTCAGGTCCCTGCTGTGTCTGATTCAGAGTGTCCTGGGATGAACGCTGAAGGTCTACCCTGGATCCATTATACCTTAATGAAACTGACTATTGCCAGTGATGAGGAAATAGTTATTCTGTCGGAGGGAAGTCTAAGCATGGAAAAGTTTTCCAGTTTAAACTGATAATCAAATTCGAAAAATGTGTGGAATTATCACATTTAAAGAAAAAATACATTATTTGGGTGAATCAAATCTCTGTTTCAGTCTTTTTGCAACATATTTTAGTTTTGACCTTTTCATTCCAATTAACTTGGATTGCAAAATAGACATTTGCTAGTTAAATGGAGCCATTGCATTCCATTGTTGTCAAACAGTACATATTGGTAATTCTGGAACTCTTTTCCACATATTTTTCAGAAAACGATTCTTTTCTGAAAAACGTGCTTCCCTAGAGCACCACTCACTTCTGACAAACACACCTTTCCAAAAATGGGATAACAGACCAACTCCATTTCAGAGATGATGGTGTTCCTGTTGGCTGGCTCTCAGAAAACAAAATCTTAAAACCACTGCTAACTTCTGTGTAATGTTACTTGATGACTTTTATCATCAAACCACCAGATCAGAGTGACTTAACTGGTACCTGCTTTAGAAATTTCTTTGGAGCTGGAAGATATGACTCATGGTAGTGGGTCAAGTAAATCTACATCTGCCTGACACAACTGGTGATGCTGTACCAGCAGCTGCAGAACCAACGGGGAGAGCTGAAGGATTTCATTTTCTACAACTTAAAAGAGAGAGGCAAGACCTTTGGGTGTTAATAAATGAAATATTAAGTGATATTCAAAATATATTTAAAGATAGTTCTAGAGCCTCTATATGTGATTGGACTGTTTACGCAGGGGTGTTAGTTCATCTGCTTTCAAAGCTATCTTTCGTTTTGTAGATCTGCAGTACAATGATACAATTTGCTATAGATGGCTGATTATGAAGCTGTTTCCCACACTCCTCAATGCTCAAGGCATGTGGAATCATATTTGTTTTCTTAGGAAAGATGATCACGATCAGCATTTTTATCGGTGTGTGTGCCCACCTACTGCATAAAGGTCCACTTTGTAGTTCCAAGAACTGACAGAATGCTTTAGTGAGATAAGGAAATAAAACCATTACTCTAGGGATGGCTGACAGGGAAAAAAACCCACAGGTACCTCAGGGAGCCTTCTGAAAATTCTTGATTTGTTCTGCATTTTGCCTCTCAAAGACATGGGATACAAAATTGCATCGTTCAGGGTCCCTTGATAAGAACCAGTTTCTCACTCCCAAACAGCCAGTTTAGCTATTTAGATCAAAGATACATTAATTGGCAGTGGAGAACTTAAGGGGAGGAAAAATAGATTTGAGTAGGCTAGGAATTAATGCATCGGATAACATTCCTAAAGGATCCCTTATAGTGCTCTTATCTCCTGCTGTGCCCCCATCTGATAAGTGGCTAATGGATTCTCCACTTTCTTCTCCTCCTTCATCGCTGGCCACTCACAACTGCCCAGGGTGGCTGGAGTGCCATACATGAACAAGATCTATCTTGCAGCCCACAAAACCAGGTACTTCAGGGTCTCTGTGCCAGGAAGAGTAACCATCACTGTGGTGCTGGGGAAGCTTATCAATACAGCCCGTCTCAGGAGATTGCTGTGGCTTCAGCAGATGCCATGGGGCCCTTCTTGCTGTCTTTCTCCTTTAAACTCATTTTGAGCTCTGTTATTTACTGGCATTAGCCTATACTTTCGATTAGAATGACAATTTATCTCAAGCTTGTCTGATGAACACTCTTGAGGTGTAACAAAATACCTGAAATACTTCACTGATTTACTGACACCCGCACAGCGCTGGACCATCCAGTCTTTTTTTTTTTTTTTTTGTGATACAGATTTCTTAAGCCCTCTGTGAATGGTTGCCTACTTTTCAGAGCCTGGGGTTATTAGCATCTTTGAATCTTTCTTCTGTGTGTTACCTCTCTGTGTCACTAGTAAGCCCTCAGCTCATTAGGACTTTAAGTCTAGGACTCAGTAAAAAAAAGATTAGGTGGGTTTTTTTACCATAATTCAGACAATTCATAGATGTAATATTTGAGTCCTTCAAACTGCTTTTTGAAAGCTATACTAGACTCTGGAACCAGTAGCAGTTCATTAGTTCATATATATTAGTTCAATTCTAATGTTTTAAAAAGGCTATCAGCTATCATCCAATTCAGTTTTGCATCTTGATCCAGTATCTGAAGACGTGTTAAGTAACATCCCATCTGCTAACCTGTATCTCTAGAGTCGTTTAAGCAGCTAATGTGAGTGAATCAAATCATTCCATCTGTACTATATCAATATTTTGGAAGCTTTCTCTTACTTACAAATTTGTTCTTTAAAACAAAGAACCTTGGGGTTTTTTTTCCGGAGAGTGCGCCACATTGTCTGATAATCCAATTCCCCTAATGTTCTTAATCCTACAGCCCTCCAGCAGAAGTAATAATTGCTGATAGAAAGGATAATTTAGGCTACACATTTAATGTACTTGTAATTCAGTGTTCACTGAGACATGAGGAAGAGGAACCATTGTTATATAGGCAGCCTTTCCACAGAAATTGGTATCCTGAAGACTGTAAGTACAGAAACCCCTCTCAGAGGAGATTTTATTTGTCTGCGTGCTCTCACATTGCAGCTCTTGCCACATTATTATGAGTACTGTGTCAGACAACCAGTGCAGTGTCTACTGCTTTTTCCTTTGGAGATCTGGGCATGTTTAAATTACTGTACAGAAGCTAAAAACCATATATTTTCATTTCCATAGACATATAGATTGCATGGACCAGAAAGATCTTCCTTTAGTTGAGTCAATTTTTACTAGTTGCTTTTGAGAATAAATTTTAAATTGTATGTATGCCTTACCCAGATTACCATAATGCTCTTGACCACTACAACAAAATAATCTTCTTAAGGTCGCCAATTCATATGGATACCCAGGTGGGCACAAATAGAATTCTTCCTGAAGCATCTTGCATTCATTCACAGCTTCAGTCTTTTTTCAACAGAATCTTAATCAATAGACACTAATCAAGAAAGCAGTAGCTTCAACTATACATTAAATAACAGCTCAGGTACTCATAAATGTTTCTCCAAGAGGAAGGTGAATTTATGTCTTCAATACTTATCAGGAAGAATTTTTAATAGAAAAAGAAAGCTTCTATAAAAATATTATTAATGTTAAAATTGAAAATATAAAAACAGTAAACCTTTTGCTTATTGTTTGGGCATACCAGTAAAAATATTTCAAAGGGAGTCAACCAAATTAGTGGAAAAGCAAACTTGTTAATGCACTGTAAAACCTCTCACAGGTATCTCAGAGGAATAATAGTTGTTTATCCCCTTGCTATGGTAAGAATATTAGAAATTTTGAAGTCAAAGGCCAATTTCCTAATCGAATGACTTTTTGAGAGCTATTTTATGTACAGATCCTGTGCAGTTTAGAACCAAAGCTGAAATAAGTCTCCATCTTCTGGGGAAGTAAGATGGCATTCTGCTAAATGCTAGAATTTTATCATTTGAAGGGAAAAAAGGCAAAAAGAAAGCAGCCACTGAGACCTAAGAATATAAAAGCATTTGAGATCTCAGAAGGAGTTTAAATCAATGCACTGCCACAGTTACAGCACAGATGAAAGAGCCTGCTGTCTCAATTGCCAGGAATCTACTTAGAAACTCTCACTTTGATTTTTTTTTTTTGGTAGTCCGTTACATTACCACTAAATGCAATACACAGAGACATCACTGCTTTGATGTTGTACAGCTACAACAAATGGAAACTAATATGGTAGAACAGTCAAGCTTTGTGATTTGCGTTTGTATATACAAATACATACCCATCAATCTTCTTCCTTCTAGACTGTGTATCGCTGCCACCCATCTGCCTCCTTACTGTTACTTCTGTTTTCATAAAAGTGACAATTATTTTGTACCCATATTCTGAAAAGAGATATATATATATATATTTCAGAGGGGTGTAAAAATCAAAATTTTCTCCAAGCTATTGTCTCCCAGAACAAATTCCTCGTTTGCAAAGGGTTCTAATAGTGCTTTGAAACAATTTTGACTTGGAGCACAACTGCTGCCAGACATGACAGGGTTCTTGTTCTCACAGATCTTGTCACACCAAGGATACTTACACTTCTTGCAAAGCAGCACATTATTGAGCAGGTCAGCTTCTCTGACCTGCTCCAGTCTTGTGCAGTGAACTTGCAGTACATGAGATTAAACACAATACCTTCTGTTAGGTGAAATTAGTGTAGGGAAAAACTGACACAAGTGTGTCTAGATCTGCATCTCATCTGTGGTCTCTGCTGAAATCCCAGCTATTGCTGGAATAGATGGACTGGGTTTCAATTTTGGCACCATATTCCCCACCATCACCTGTCCAGCTGGGATTTTAATGTCTAATAATGAGTTTATGTAAAAACTGAATGTCATGAGGTAAGATTGGACAGACTAATGCCTGAAGAGGACTTGATTGTTTTGTCTTCTAGTGTTACAGGAAAGATTTTCTCCTCTGCAACACCTGCCAGTGGGAAAATGTAAGGACAGCACTGAATAGGAATTTCTCTATGGGGAGATCTGTCTGGAAATGCCTCAGGCACTTTGTCCAGGTTCTGCATGGTTGGCACAGGTCTTCCACACAGTCTCCCAGATATGCCCAAGTGTGAACAGGAACCACATCCATTTTTGTAGAGAGTGAAACAGAAATAAAATGCAATGTCTGGATATTTTTCCCATTGCTTCTAGAAATATAGGCATTTGCAATGTTTTATGACTGATGTGGTAGTACTTATCACCAAATATGAACTTTTTCTTCAAAATATGTAAATTAAAAGTTTCGGGTTCATGTGAATGATTGATGACAATCATGTAACCTGTAAAATTTTTTTTACGCAATGATAACCTCTTGACAATTTACTCCAGTTCCTCAAGTAAGACTTGTAATGTTTCTAGATCCCGTGACAAAGTTAGACTCAGTTTATATGTTTATTTAGTAATAGAGCAGACAGGTCATTTCTTATGCAAGACATCAGCAGGGACTTCTGCATGCCTGTCCCCTCATTGCATTTTGCAAAGCAGTTTTACTTAGAGCCTTAGCCTGTGATTCATTTCACATCCCCATTCTCCAGTGAGATCATTTGGTGTATGTTTGATTTACCAACAGCAAAGCAGGCATTGTGTCTTTTAGTATCTCAGACATGTCTGTATAGATTAGAATTGTAAGCTACGTTTGCAACTCACACTGTACAGTTTTAGGTTTCAGAATACTGAGAGCACAATGTAGTTGATCATACATAGCATGTTGGCCTGCTTGTCTCCTTTGGGACATAAGAGGCAATCATTGGAGTCTAGATCTGGGAGAAAGAGAAGGAGATCCAATGTTAAAAATTAAATTGTCAGAGTTCTACTGTGAGGACAGAGCCAGGCAAAGGAGTAAAATCAAGCTTGTGCAAAATTATCTCCCTGTATATTAGTGTAATATGAGTAATACAGGTTTCTAAAGAGGAAAAATGTAGCATCTTCAAGTTCTAGTCCAAAGCTAGAGACCAACACAAGCAAGACAGTAGGAAAGCACTTGTGAGCAGGGCAGATGACAGCTTCATTGTGACCTGGACCTCACTCTATGCCATTGTATACTCACAGGGTCAATCTCTCATCTTTCGCAGTAAAAAGATACTTTCTACCTAAATGTTTCAGGTGAGAGGCTGGGTCACTGAATAGCTTAATGTTAATTTACTCATTAAACAGATCCACTTGGATTATTTAGGATTAAAGGATATTAAACAGGAGTCATATGTGCTATGTGAAGGGCCAGCACTACTGCTTGCCGGAACTTGGGCTGATAAACCTCACAAGCAACTGATGCAAACCCACTCTGTTTCTTATACTTGTCCGTAAGTGGCTTCTGTTGGCCACAGGATACAGACCACTGCTCTGATACAGCATGACCAGGTGTGTGTTCTCAGCTGTGAAGTTGCAGTTCTGTTAGGTTTTTGCTTCAGGGGTCTAAAGGGAAGCGCGTTTCTCTGTGCTTAGTTGGTAAAAGCGTGATGCTGAGGAGAGGGGCTGAGCCGGCAGAGCTGGCTGCAGCTCAGTGTCGTGTGTGCGAGG
The DNA here is from genome assembly GCA_013399855.1 of Oxyruncus cristatus. Taxonomy (NCBI): domain Eukaryota; kingdom Metazoa; phylum Chordata; class Aves; order Passeriformes; family Cotingidae; genus Oxyruncus; species Oxyruncus cristatus. The sequence goes on from VXAY01004491.1 coordinate 1,834,409, forward strand.
CACAGGCAGCAGCACTTACACAGCGCTTCTTGCCTTTATCTCCTGTTGAGGTGGTTTGATAAGACATTAAATGAGAGGTGGTAGCAACCAAAAGGTAGTTCCATTTTAAATACAGCCACGGCTGTGCTGCAGAAGAGAGGGTCAGGCTCAGCGTTTAGCTTTGCAAGAGAGGGGAAAGCCTGTTCCCAGTGCAAGCAGCAGGAGCAGAGCGGGGCATTAATGATGTGTAGAGATCGGTCCGTTCAGTTCTGCTGCAATTTTTCCGGTTGCGTGAGTTTGAGTCTCACCTGGTCTATTGCCCTGCCACTTCTCTTGTGCTGAGAAGAGGGCACAGTGTCATTTAAACTGGTGATTCAGAGGCAGCCAGGTATGATGCTAAAAACCTCTCTCTGTGGTGTAGAAATTGTCATGGCTGATGGGTCAGGGTGACCTTTTATCTTCATTTTGTTCACCACCTTTTAAAATGCAGCAAAGGCTTCTACATTTATTCATGGAAGATACTGTAAGCCTAAAATACAAATCTCACCATCTGAGAAATTTTGAAGCTCAGAATTTTGGAATTTGCCAAAAACATGGCATAACTATTTCTGTTGGGTTTGTGTGTTTTAATGTTTGAATCTCTCTAGTTCTAGGAAAGGCCCATAAACATAAGCACTTGCTTTTGTTACAGTGAAATAAGTGAAAGGCACATCTTTGGCTAAGTATGTAAACCATTGGGCACCATAGTCCCAAAGCTTCTACAGAAGAGGGGAATCGTTTGAAACTACTTGTTTGTTTGAAGTCCTTCCATTTTAAATAGCATTTTTCTTTAGTGCAGAGATTTACATTTTTCTTAAAAATTGCATTTTGCCTTCAGTACTGGAACTTACTTGGCTTTCCAGGGAAGGCAAACAACGCATTGCACATAGACTCACAGGGATCAAATGTTAGCTCTTAGTGTGATATTATCTTCTGCACATTTTTATATTATTGCAGTTCATAACACTGCACCACAAGATGGAAAACAGTAAAAGCCTCTTTATTTATAAGGTTATTACAGGTATCCTCCAGTGTATCTCATGTGTATACATCCTGTCAAAATATTTCAGGATTTTGACAACAGTGTATGAACTTGTTTCAAGTGACATGACGTGGCTTTTAACGGTATTTTTTTATAGTTTCGGTGTTTTTAAGAATACCTAATAGAAGTGTTACCCATACACAAAAAAAAAAAAAAAAAAAAAAAAGAATTTCTTCATGAATGAAAAGGCTTAAATAAGCATCAGTTAAATGTTGCAGTTAAATAACCTGTATGGGAAATTATTATGATGCTCTCTATAATTGCTATCAGGAAAAAAAAAAACNAAGCATCAGTTAAATGTTGCAGTTAAATAACCTGTATGGGAAATTATTATGATGCTCTCTATAATTGCTATCAGGAAAAAAAAAAAACGAACTTGAAGCCTGTGGAAGGCATAACAGACCTAATTAATGCCCACACTGTTTCTTCAGAGTAAGATTTTGTGTAATGTAAATGCACTGCATAGAAAATGTTTTTGTGCTTATTTTATAGTTTGCCTTATTTTTCTCTTGCTCAGCTGGAGTGTATGGTATTTCCCAATGCAATGTGTACCTGTCTTTAGGATTGCATATTGTATTGTCATTTCTAAAATGTGAAAAGTAATTATATATTTCCTTTTTTTCAAATGTTGATGTCAATTATGGTCTAAGGTATGTTGGATGTGTTTGTGCATGTGCACACATTCATGTTCTAAAATAGGTGACTATTTTGTTGTTGTGTTCACTATGTGTGCATGGAAGTCAAGTTATTATCAGGAGCACTCTTTTTAGCTTTTATAATAAAAGCTAAATCAGAGGCTGAAAACACTGACACATCTGGAATTTAAGAGCATTTCCAGAGACTGACAATTAATGGTACTCAATCAACCCTGCACCTCGTCACTGATGGCTGATTAGAGTTTAGCTAATGAGAAGGTATTCAGGGAACAGTCAGGGATTTTTTACTCAGATATCAGTTTGGTTGGGGATCTCTGTGGGTTTAAGTTTGAGCTGATGTCCAGAAGAACCCGTGTAGATAGTCTGACTATTCTCTGCTGTTAGTAGTTTCATAGATCAGGGATCACTACTTTAAATGTTTATAAAGCTATATTGCTCTCTGTGTTTCTAAAGTATCTAAAATAAAGTGTCCTGGCCTCCCAGTAGCTCTGAATGGCAAATGGTGATTAGCAAAAGGGGACTGATCTGATCGGTGCCTGGCAGTGCTCACCCATACTAACAGGTCAGCTTAATGGGTGCTGTTTGCTGAGACACTACTGTTGGATCCAGATTCATCTCGAGGGTATCCAGGGGAAGGACAAGAGGCAATGGGCACAAACTGGAACACAGGAAATTCCATTTAAATATAAGAAAAAATCTGCAAGGGAGACTGAACACTGGATCATGTTCCCCAGAGAGGTGTAGTCTCTGTCTTTGGAGATACTCAAATCCTGATTGGATACAGCCTTGGGTAGCCTGCCCCAGCTGAGTCTTCTCGGAGCTGGGAGGTTGGACAACACAGTCTTGAGAGATGCCTTCCAATCTCAGCAAGTCCATGGCTATGTGAGTTGCTTGATTGGGACCTAACTGGTTATGTCTGGGCTTCCTTAACAGAGCAGGCTGGGGAATACCACTATGTGTGTGTCTGCAAGCGAACGTTTGAGCACAGATGGTGGTTTTTTGCCAGAGTGCTTGGTGCACTCAGCATCAGCACCCCAAAAGGCACACTAGTGGTTGTCCTTGCAGGCTTGCTTCTGAACAGCCTTCAGGTCTGGTCTAAAGGCTGCCACTAGGAAACCTGGCCATAACTAGTGTCACTGAGCCCTTTTTTTCCTGAACTGTCGTGACTTAGAATTAAGCAGACAGCTAATATCCTCAATTCTTGCAGTTCTTTCCCAGTGGAGTTGTAGAAAGGGTCATCTGATAACCAGTGAGTACAAAGAGCTTGCTAATTCCACATTCTTTTCTGCCAGGATGTTGATGATAACTGAGTGACATTTTGTAGGTCTGCAGTGCGATCCAAAATCAAGATTTCACTGTTATTGAGGACTACTGCACTGGACTGCAAGCTCTTCTTTACCTGAAAAGCATTGAGGAACTTGAAGACTGGAATGGACAGAGTCCTGCAACCATACGCCATCAGAAAGGAAAACCAGTACCTAGAATTGCTGACTTGATGGGAAAGGTATGTTGTTCCCTTGCCATTCCTGACACAATGTCTTGGCTTTCAATGAAATTCCATAATTATTGTATGCAGTTTCTGCCACTGACCTTGATTAATCACTGCTGCTGTCACGATTAGTCACCAGGTCTTTTTCCTTCTGAGTATTACCAAATATCTGAAGGCAGCTTAAGAAGATAAACTTGAAGTGGCTTGATATGGGCTAACACTTTTACTATAAATATGATCACTTGATTCATAATATCATGTCTTTAAAAGGTCTTTTAGAAAAGGCAAATGCGTTAGAACAAATGCATTAGAACAATTTCTGGAACTGTTTGTTTTAATGAAATTCAACTCAGTTCATATTGACATTAATATTGTGCCAGAAATTCCTGGGTGTTCCAGCTGAGGTGAAACATCCAGGGGACATGCAAAAACCCCCTCACACTGGATCTGATCATCTGAGACTGGTGTAACCAGCCACTATCACTAGATCAGGTAGGAGTGGCCCTTCAATCTCTGTACCTAAGCATCTCAAGGTCTTTCATGTCTGCTGACACCCAAATGCTCTCTGAGGCAGGGAAGTTCCATGTGAAAATCAGTGACACCAAACGAGTTAAATTCCTCCAGATCGTTTAAACCTAGAAAGTCTGTGATGAAATAGGAATGTAAACTATGGTCTCCATGAAATCTTAATCTCTGGACTGTCATTCCTCTCTGCTCCAGTAGTTCCCTGCTACAAAAGCATTTTTGTCAGATGCAGTGGGTTTCAGCCACCCCAGTACTGCTCACCCCTCCACCAGGGCACCTGCTGATCCATGCTGAGAAGCAGGGAAGTGTAACTGGCTTCCTAGTGATGCCCCGCTGCCTACTGCTCTAAGCAAAATACCTACACAGCAGGGAGGCTGAGCTTTTGTTTCTGGTTACTAGAGGGGATCACTTTGAAGACAGATTTCAGTTATACATCATGCCTATTGATTATCCTTCCCAAAAATCTGATACACGCCTGTTGAAAATGTTGTAAGAAGTAAAGAATTACAGAAGAATAGGATTTGGAGTGTCAAACGCCTCCAAATCTCTGCTTATCATTGCTGATGACTGGAATTGGATTTAGCAGGAGATTAGAGACTCCTATATTGTTGTTGTTCTCTGTGGAGCTCTGAAAATTATAACATTACCTTCAAGGAGGAAAGACAATCCTATTCCTAAAGCTCTGGATAATACGCTGCTTAAAAATAAACCAAGATATAAGCAGTTTCATTTTCATCTACTTATGTTAAGCAGTTAAACCAGGCTCAAAGGGTTATATCTAAACTTCTTTCCTTTAACACCTGTAGAAACCTACACAGCATTTCCAACTCATGTTACAGAGATTTGTTGTAATTCTTCTTTAAAGCTGCATTCAGTGTTCTATCTTTGTATTTCCTTTGTATTTTACTAAAGAGACAACCGTTGTCAAAGATGTTTCTCATGTCCTTTCGAATGAGGAAAAAAATTATAATTCTTGGACTTTTTTGCTTGTCACTACATCAATAATTAACTTTAAAAAGGTTGTGTGAAAATATGCTTTAAGGAAGCATTTAATAATTCAAAGGAATCTTAACTTGAAACAGGTTATATGAAAAAGAATAAAAACGAAGCCCTATGTAATCTTGTCTGGATGGCTCTGTTACACATTTAAAAGGAATAAGACATGCAGAATATAATTGATTGTGTATTTGTATTAGCACTGAATTATATCACATTGTATCATTGCTACTAAATAATGACATTTAAAGTTAAGCAGGCTGCATCATTGATAAGCTAGTGATACATTTTAGGCATAAGCTCAGGATGGCTCTTTGTCCAGGAATGAACAATCAAAGGAAAAGGAAGAAAAATAATATAACGTGGGTAAAAGGAAACACTGTGATAAATGATCCTACTAGGGGCAATCAAATACAAAGACTTGATATCATTAATATTTATAATATCATAATTAGCAAGACTGTGCCTAAGCAGTGTTATTAGTGTAACTAATTATGTTATCATAAACTAAGTTTGCAGTATTGTAGGAATCAGTATTCTTACTTTCATAAATTATTATCAATATTGGATTTCATGTACTTGTGTCTAGTAAATTTAGTTAAGTACTGGAGTTTCATCTCAATATGAACACAAATATCTAGCTTACTTGGCAGCAAGTCATAACACACACTACTGGTTCTCTAAAATAAATTCACTAAAAAGCATGTCCTTTCTATTTCAAATAGAGAAGATAACTAGGAGAGAATTCTTTTCACCAGCATCAAGAATCACTTGGTTTCTGATTGTGTACAAATTCATTGGGCCTCTACCAATTTTAAATATATTGCAGATTTAGAAGCCGTTCTGTTCCCAGCCTAGGTATGCTCATAATTGTATCTGTTTTGATTCACAGTGCAACACTGAGTGATAATGTCTGTATTTTTATGTAACGGTGGACTACTTTTTTTTTTATAATTAATTTTTTGTCTTGGTTTCAGCATCAAACAGATGCTGAGTGCAGGGTGTTGCCACAGGAGAGTGACACAGTGGAGTTTTGTCAAGAAATATTATAGTATTCGATGACCAGAGTAACCTAAAGATAAATACTTTCTTCTAAACAGTACACCTGACATCAAACTGAAGCTGTCGTGCCATGCAGTCACCAGATAAATGACAAACTGAACAGTTATCTCTGACAGTTGTTACATTTATCACAATAATTTCTTTCTTAAACAGAAAGAATACTGGAAGTACTGTGCTAAATAGTGTAATACAACAAGCAGTTAAATAGCAAACATAAAATGCTTTGTCTGAAAGAGGGGAATCATGTTGATTAGTATCTGTTCATCCTTCTGTATTAATGAAACTAATACTTCCATTTGATAATTTATAGCCCTTGAAATATAAGAAGCATCATAGCACTAGACAGTATTTGGGAAACTTGAGTGCTGTTTTGGTTTTTGCTGTTTTTGCTGGTTTTGTTTCGGAATCTATTTATTTTTGTATATAGACCCTAAATTTATCATCTTTGACACAGAGGTAGATATTTTCCGATAGTCTTTTCAGTATCATGAGCTTTTTCCCTTTTGCTAACACAGCAGTTGCTTGCCAGTGTCTGAAATGTAACATGTAGTACTACACTGACTGCAGTAGCAGTCAGATTTCCTCTTAGAAATGCTAGCCTCAGTTGTGGCTTCCAGTCACTGGGTGATACAGTTTTCCGTAGCTTCACCAATTTTACTCGTTCTTTCCTGTGGTTGTAGTCTTACCCATAACAGCTCCAAAAACAGTCCTAGCACAGATGCTGCATCAGACTCGCAAAGGTGGCCAAAGCCAGTCTTCTGGGCTTCCCTCTTCATTGCTTTTCTGATGGCTTATTTAGTTGGCGTTTGCTTTTTTTTCTGTGGGAGGACCTGACATTTGAAGCCCTGGCACAGATGACTGTCATTAATATCAACTCAGTATCACCTTTCCATTAAATGCACAGAATAAAACTTGTCAGCTTGTCTCAGCTTTAATCTCAGTTTGCAAATCTCGACACTGAGATGAGAGAATGGCAAGCTAATGATGACACCACACTGCTTCTCACTGACTCCTTCAAGGAAGAACTTTTGTAAAAGCGCACTTACCTCAGCATGAATTTAGGACTGAGATCAAGTGCATGATGCAGTCAGGCAGACAGTTAAGATGTAGTGCACACTCTTACAACCCAAAGTTATTAGGGTGACTGCATAAAAGAGAGGAAGGGCATACTTAGTCTGCTTACAATCCACAATTAACAGAATTATGTTTTAAAATACTATTCCTAATTTTCTCAGGAGGATACATGACCAGGAGTGATAAAGATAACTGTTCTCACTAGGTGTCTGGATAAGGTACAGTATTTCCCAGAGGTGCAGTTTGATCTCCTGTGTGTTTCACTGTCTCCCCATGTCTGTTTGTTACAGGACTCTTTTAGTAGTTGCTTACTGATCTTAATCCAGAGAGCTGAAGTGATTATGTCCTAGAGATGCAATGGTGGCAGCTGGTGATCACAGAAGTGGTATAGTGTGTCTCTGTATAAACTTCCACCTAAGGTCAGCTATAAAAATCATTCTTATTGCAGTGGCCACTATACAAGCCAGGCAGCTAAACATCAAAAATATGGCAATATATTCAGTTGGTAGGTGTGAGTTTATAGGAAGAGACAAATATATAGGGATGGTTCATACCTTTGCTTTCAGCACCAGTTTTCCAAAAAGTGATGTTTGTTTGATCATGTCTAAAAGATAAAAAAATAAGAAAAAAAAATAATTTAAGCATCTTGATTCCAGAAATATGCAAAATACAAACCAAACTCTTTTAATAGTGGATAATTCTCAACTGGTAAGGTTGTACTGTACTAAAAATATTAAAACTGTATGTGATAAAAACACATTTATAAACAGTGGCTTTTTTTAGGAGACAGATGAAAGAGAATGATGCTATACATGCACAGTGTGTGAACTTCAGTGAAAATTCATCACCTTAGATTTAGCAAGCTGCTGATTTTCTTCTCTGAATGGACTTCCCACTGGAACAGCCTTCCTATTAAGACTAAAATACTCATTTCCTTCAAGTATCCGTGGGTACTAAAAGCTGAGTCTCCTGAACAATATAAATTTGCTAAATCCTGACTGTATTGCAATCAAAACTGAATAGCCATTTATATGGCAGAGAAAAAAAACCTTGCTATACCAACTAGCTTTCATACAAAATATTAAATTAATTCTTAAATACATAAACTAAATGTGAACTCCCAGCCATGCACAAAGTTTTTGCTGCCTTCAGATTCTTTAAGATCTCTGACTGCCTTCACTGAGCAGAGGTTTTCACCCTTCATTTTTGGAAATGCTCCTTGTTCTTTGGGAAGGCAGATTGGTCCGGTATAGTAAAGAACCGTCCCCTTTTTTCCAGCACGGCATAAAAAAGACAGAACAAATGGTATTTGTGGCCATGTCCAGAAATACAGGCCATTTCATCATATGTTGGTATAGAGATTGCAGTTAAAAAATAACACTGATGAAGAAACTCTTTTTCCCATATTGCCATCACCAGTTCCGAAGAAGAGTCAGAGGAGGGGAAAAATTGATTTAGGATGTGGTGGGTTGACCCTGGCTGAATGCCAAGTACCCATCAAAGCCACTCTATCACTCCCTTCTGCAATTGGACAGGAGAGAGAAAATATAACGAAAGGCTCATGAACTGAGATGAGGACCAGGAGAGATCACTCACTGATTACCACCACAGGCAAAACAGACTCAATTTGGGGATATTAATTGAATTTATTACCAATTAAAATCAGAGCAGAATAACGAGAAGTAAAACAAATCTTAAAAACACCTTCCCCCACCCCTCCCTCCTTAGTAGATCTACCTCCTCCCCCCCAGTGGTGCAGGGAGTCAGGGAAAGGGGGTTACAGTCAGTTCATCACATGTCATTTCTGCCACTGCTCAGGGAGAAGAGTTCTTCCCCTGCTCCAGTGTGAGGTCACTCCCACAGGAGACAGTTCTCCACAAACTTCTCCAGCATGAGTCCTTCCCATGGGCTACAGTTCTTCATGAACTGCGCCAGTGTGGGTCCCTTCCATGGGGTGCAGTCCTTGAAGAACAGGCTGCCTCAGCATGGGTCCCCCACAGGATCCAAGGTCCTACCAGGAAACCTGCTCCAGCATGGTCTTCCCTCTCCACGGGGCCAAAGGTCCCTGCCAGGAACCTGTTCCAGGGTGGGCTTCCCACAGGTTCACAGTCTTCTTTCAAGCATCCACCTGCTCTGCACCCCTGCGGACCTCCCATATTACAGGAACTGTGTTTCAGCACACTCAGGTTCTTGTTGGGTTGACCAAAAATAAGGTTCTGCCAAAGTGTCTCAACTATCATTTGCAGGCAGATGAAAAAGTAAGTTCTTTCCTGCTGCTCCCTGCTTAGTCTTCACCTCCTCACCTGATGATGAAAGATCTCCACAGGTATTGCTTCTGGTTGAGAGTCTGGTAGTTCTCTGTGGGGAATCACCAGCAGCGTTTTGGGGAGTGCCAGCAGAGCAGACCTCTGCACCCCACTGTGCAAGTCATGTTTGGCAGGTTTGCTGCCATTGGTGAACTTCCCAACTTTGCAAGCTGAATTCAATATGAGCCTGACCATATTGAAAAAAGTAGAAAGACCAGTAGAAAAAAGGGACCACTCTGACAGTAGTGTTTTTTTGACTGTTCTATTATGGAAGTTTATGTAGTGATTACCTACAGTGCTGTTTCTCACACAGAGAGCAGGTTGTTACATAAAATGTGTCTTCTCTAACAGTGAAACCATTTGCAGTAGAAATGTATAAAAGAAAAGGAACTAGGATTATTAAAGTGTATTTGAAGTAGTTTAATCTTTCTGGGTTTTATATGTACTGTATGCTAAATTTGCTTTGAGTATGGAGTTTTAAGTTTCAGATGCACAGGCAGTAAATGTGGCTATTAGGAAGCCATGTATTCCCCTTAACTCCTTGGCTGTGGCGGTTTTAATGTGTTCACTGCTGGCGGTGGACATGAAGCCAGGAAAATCCAACTCCTGATGCAAAAGGATTTAAAAAAAAAAAATCCAGGCACTGCCAAAAATACATAATTCTTTTTTTGTACTCTGCAGTTTGTTTTACTTAGGGAAACGGCCTGGTCATACCCTGCAGCATGCATTCATTACAGTGATCTTTGACTGGCAGATGCAGAGTAATAAGATGCATATTTTAGTGCTTATTATAATACCCTGTCCAAAAACAACTTGACAAATTTGTGATTTCGACAGTATCTCATTTTGCTGGCTGCAGTGCTCTGTGATTGCCTAGTACACGTGGCTTCCAGATTATGCATACCACCAATACTGCTCATTAAAATGGCCACAGTTCACCAGTTTCGGTAGCTTGGAACGAACTTGGAATGAATTATTATACAACAAAGAGGCTGCTGTCATGCAGAACAAAAGACAAGCAAAAGAGAGCTTCGGCTTAATGAGGGTAAGTGAGTGTCTCCCCTGCATCACCAGCTACTTGACGGCCTTTGAGCATGGATTTTTTTCTCCACAGGCCAAAACCTTTGGTCTATTATTTTGTGTTTATGCACCTTGAGGCTAATATACATTTTAATATGCTGCACATGGAGAAAAAAATCAGCCATTAGATTAGAACATGTGCACTCCCTGTTAAGTTAATGACAGCCGAACATAGAGATAAATTTAGGTTTTCATATTTAATTATAGCACAGTGCAGTACGTTTAGCAAGGATAAATTGCACTATTATTATGCTTCATTTTTTTTGACATCTTTTCATATTAACCATGCGCACTTACCCCCACTTCCTCCCCAGTGTCACACATAATGTCTCTGTGCATCATCCTTCTCTAACACCATTAATTTTTTATTCTGTACAGTTGTATGTGTATTGTTGTATTTGTTACTTAGGGTTAGCTTGCTAGTTGGATAAAACCATTCAAAACAGCCCTTGTGTTAGGTGATCTACACAGGCAGTAATGACAGAAAAAAACATAAAAGGAACTGGCTTGTGTGGCCAGAAATGGCTCCTCTCATCTGCTCCCAGAGCAGAGTTCCCAGCCCTTCTCCCCTAGATGCTTTCAGCACAACATACACTGTCTGTGACTCCTTTCTTAAGGAATTGAATTGGAAAAGCCAGAGAAGTAGTGCTTGGATGGTTAAATTAGTTCGAAAGCATTTTGTAGTTGGATAATATTAATATGGACAATGGTGATATTAATATAAAATGTCTCTATAACTGTGTAGGAACTAAACCACACCTACTGTTCTAGGTGCTATTTGTTGGAGCTTTGTACATGTGTTATCTTTGTTTGTCAAGAATAGCATGAGGAATTAGGCCAGACATCAGCCTTATAGAAGACAATATGAATTTAAACATAGAGGCAAGCTGGCATGCAATTCAGTCTTTCTATGTTCTTATCAAGTTTAATGGGAGTATTTGACAATTTTTGTGCTGCCATGTATTTGGTGGTGATGTTGGACTATTTGTTAGTACCTGAGAGAGCTCTCAGATTTGCTTTCAGCTCTGGACTGTGCTATTCAGGTAGCTGTGGTTTGTGAAAAATATGTTTGCATGCTTCACGAAATTAAGGAAATACTGGTATTTTCCAAAGTGGATTAGAGCAGGTAATAACTCAGGAAGAAGATTTTCCTCCTCCTGCTGAGTATATAAGCAAGCAGAAGATATTATGCTACAGGCTTATTCCTAGATTATTTCTTATTGGATAGTTGTTTTGTGACAAAAGACACTGTGGCTTGATGACCAGAGGGTCATGACAGGAATAATAATCACCATATGAAAGGGTGTCTGGATCTTGGTGATAAAGCATTCCTCATCACAATCAGTCAGCACTTGCTGGTGCAAGAATTTTCCTCAATGGCAGAGATCAACTTTTTCATATTCATTGAGAACAAATCAGTCTCTCTCTCTCTTTCCTTCTCCCTCTCCCCTCTCTTCCTCCAGCCTTCAGTTCTGTACCAGCTTTTACTGCCAAAGAGTATTTATTTTCTTTGTCAGGTGAAAAAGAGTTTGGGGATGTTTAGGGTGCTGCAGTATTTGCAGGATTGGTATTAGTTGCAGAGCCTTACTCTTTATGTCCTCACTGAGTAAAGCTCTGGTCAGCAGTGATTGATAGCTAATTGTCTACAGTTCAAGCACTAGAAAATGGATCGGCAATTAATTTATGTGTGCAAAACTCTTCTCCCTGATTTTTAAAGTGCAGATTTTGATGCAAATTGCATCTGTGAAAGCAAGGTTGTGGCTTTCAAAATGTAAGCTATAATTACTAGTCTGAGAACCTGATGATACGAAATTCTTTCTCTAGAATCTACCCCTAGTGAGAGAAGACATTTATTAACAATATTGTGTATTTCTAAGCAGTAATTCTAACCATTTTTTGTTCATTAAGCACTGGTAAAGTACTTGATATTACACAAGATGCAGTCTTATGGAGTTGCAGGCTGTATCCTACAGACATCCAGATGGCTTAGAAACATCTATGCAATCAGAAAGGCCTCTTCTGTATCTACAGGTAGCTGTGATTTGTAAAACCTAATTTTATTTGTGTGTTACCATTTTGGTTTTGGTACTAGTCACAGACACACATACTAATGTGTATGAAAAGACTTGGACTTTTAGCTTGTGAAAGAATCATTGTCCCTTTAAGCTTCTCATTTAAGTCAGCTTTTACTGGGATAGCAGGGTGCCCTGTGGGCTACAATGCACCATGCAAAGAAAGTGCAAAATTAAGTCGGTGTTATTGGAAATAGAAAGCAGACTTAAAATTCATTTTCAGCCTGTTTTCCAAGAATTGTGTTATTCTTTTGCTGGTTTTGAGAGGAAGTTTGACAAGAACATCTTTTAATTCTCTTAGGAACAGATTTGGCCCACAAGAACAGCCCTAAGTGTAGTGACATGCACATATGTATGAGAAATCTAGGAGTGACTTACAGGTAGAGGATAAAGAAGCTAAAACTCTTAAAGTGTCCATATGTCCTGCCCAAATGATGTATATAAACATAAGAGGTGGAGATCTCAGTGCTGTACAAATATTTGAAGTTTGCAATCAGTTGAGAAAAAGGGATTTTGTGATGTAGAGTGAAAACTCAACCAAGACTGATGAGTTGAATTGGGAAAAAAAAAACACATATATATATATATATATAGTGTTCAGGAGAGGTAGGAGAAAAATTACCCTGATTGGAAGAGAAGTGTTTTTGTAGAAATGATGGAGGTTTCATACTCGGTTGCTGAGATTAAAAGTAGGGAAGACTTTTAAAACTTGAATGCATGCAGTCTAATGGAGGTACTGCTGGGAGAAATTTTGGATTGCCAGGACTATGTGCTGGACTTGTAGATTTTTCCTGTCTGCACAAGCTAGCCCATGGCCCTTTCCAGCACTCTAGCTGCACAGTAGAGGCTATCCACAGAAGCCACTGGGTCCTGAGGAAGTGCTCAGGTAATGACTCAGCATGAGTCACTGGAGTGATCAGTATCCAGTAGTATGCAAATGACATGTCATTTTGCCTAAAGAATAAGATCAGACTTAAGGAACATGATTATGACCTTTCCCACTTATTTTACTTTCATTACTATAAAAAGCCCTTGAAAATTTTTCTGTAATCTTCTGTGGTTTTGATCCAACCTCATGGGTGTCTCAGCAGTCAGAGCTGTACTTCCTGAGTTTTTATGGACAAATGGATTAAAAATGTCTTTCTGTTTCGTTGTCCATTAGTCATACATTGGCACAAGGCAACTGCCCCCAGTAACTGAACAGAGCTGTTGGGCACACCATTTCTACATGTAGAAGAAGTTAGGAAAAGAGATTTCTGCACTGTGCTGACCTATTCATGCTGAACAGAATTCATTAAGGCCCAGGAACTGTGTTTGGGTTCCAGGGAAAAATTACAGCCAGCCTGTAATCTGCTGCTCCACATTGGGGCTCTGTAATAGTTTGAAGTGGCTTGGCAAGAATTTTATTGATTTCTCAGGATCTCATTCAGGCTGATTGCACTTGGGTGCTCTGATGGTTGCTGTTTAAGAACACCTACCCCAGCTGTTATTAAGAAGGTGGGTCTAATCCTCACATAGGTAAGACCTTGTTTGCCCTTTGTTCAACTCGGCAGATGAGCTTTAATGAAATAGCTCCTTTTATATTTTATGCCATGACTGTGTTTTTGATTGCCACACTTGTAACTGTCCAGTGTAAGTAAGTCACTGTATAACCCATATAGTGGTTGGGATATGTCACATCATATATCTGTTCTGTCATTAATCATTCTGTGTCTTTTCTGTTTGACTTGGAATAATTAGTACTTTTTTTTTCTATTACTGTGTGGTATTTCTTCCAAATTAATAATTTATTTATATAAAAGCTATAAAATATCATGTTGTTTTATACAGTATGTCTGGATTCATGAGAAAAACAGAAGCATATCACTAAAATATGGGGGTTTTCTTAGGTTCTTCAAGAGAAGACCTTGCAGTTGAATTTAAAGTAGTTGAATTCTAGAACCTATCAACTATAATTTTATTTATTTTTATGACCCATCATTACAGCATAGAGCATTATATCCTAGATGCTAATTGTTACTTAATATTTTCTGAAATTATTATTATTAGCCAAAAGGCGTCTTTTCCAATTCCAAACTGAAAGTCTAATCCAGACTCTCCATCAATTTTTCCCTGCCTTTACTAAGCCTTCTTTCAAGTGCTGAGCACTCCTGACATTTGTAAATTGAAAGCCAGAAGGCTCATTTAAACACAATGCTCTATAAGCGCAAACATATCTATATTTTCTCTTTTACTAAATTGTATAACTAAGCTGTAAACAACTCCAATACCACTGACATTAGGAAAAATCATATTCTGAAACCTCTAAATTTACCAGTTAAAATTGGAGCAATGAGAAATCCTTGAGTAACTGAAGCATGAGTTTGCCTTTTGTAACTAAAGGGCACCCAGGAGGAGCACGACCTCTCGGAGCTGTTTTGGGTGGTCCAGAGCAGGGCTAATAAATGCCTCATGCTTCAGAACTCCCCTCTCCTTTTTCTTCACAACAAAGTCATCTTCTTTCATTTGATAGACTGCAGACATTTTCTTAACAATTTTGTCATAGTTTGGGTTTTGACCGTCAGTCCCCGGTCTGTGGGTGGGCTTCAGTGCCTGCTAATGGATTTTGGACCTAATTACCAGGATAAAGCAGATGGAAGAGAAACAGTATTTACATTTTTCCATAGGACTTAATTTATTTCTCTGTTGTTTATCACTGAGTTATTTTCGTCTGCGTAGTGTGAATAATTTGCAAAGGTATTTATAACAACATTTGAGTGATGAACGTGCAGTCTGAAAAGCTTTAAAGTCTGCCTCTCTGTCTCCATTTAAGAAAAAAACAAATGTTTCCTCTCCATCCTGACTGTGTCTTTAGTTGCCCCTAAATGGCAGTTTGGGAGGGGATGCCTCTGTGAAGTCATGACCACTGTTTTGACTGTGTGAATACTGGTTCATAATTCAGCATGCATGAGAAGATAATTTTTAGTGCAGAATTGAGCATTTATTTCGATGTGAAATCTCAACATGGTCTATTGTAAGAATCTAACTTAACTCTCCAAATACCATCCCCAGTTCATCCCCAGAGAAAGGTCTCAATTTAAGGTATCTGACTGGCTGAGCTGCCCTTGGGATTCTCCAGCACAAGGAGTAAAGTTGCTGACCTTAAGCATTAGCCAGGAGATACTCAGTTGCTGCTGAGAAAGGGACTGTGTCACAACAAAACTTGCTTTCAGTTTCAAGCACTGAGAGGTCGTACACTGTTATCAGTCCAACACAAGATAATTCTATAAAGCAATTGCAATGAAAACTTGAATAGTCAAGAATTACATAGATAGTGGTGGATACTTAAAAATCTGAGCTCATAACCATAGTCTCCCTTCCTCAGTCCCGTAAGGGTACTTTAATTTTCTTCCTGTCTTGCAGCTCATAAACATGCTTCTTTTCAGAACACACCCCAAATGCTGTTGGAAAAGGGCTATAAAGTTTTATAGATATATTTGAGAGTATTATGAAAGTATAATAAAGTAAAAATACTGCAAAGAAATAGAAATTATTGAACAACTGAATTAAAATTTTAGACTGGGATTGTTTTATTGCATTCGGGTTCTATTCGGCTTTTATAGTCATGAAGGGATGGAATTCTTTTTGGAGTTCAGAAAATTTAGAATTTTGATTTTAATGTACTGATTGATTTTAATGTAACATTTGATTTTAATGTACTTGTAAACATTTGCTTAAGCACTTAAATAATTTCAGTATGTTGCTGAAGACTACTTATTTTTAGCTCAATCAATAAAAAAGTGAGTTCTGCTGTTTATCTTTTGAAAATATTTTACTTGATTTTAGGGAAATATTTCTAGATCAGAAATGAAAGTGTTTACTCATACAAATTAAAATGTTAAGTAATTGAGTAGCATTACAGTGAAAATAACAGAACAATAATGGTGGTGAGAAAACTACAGATACTTTGTTTAATGTGAAATCAGTTTCACCCCAAAATGTGTCCCCTTTCTCTGAAAACTGGGCAGGGAAAACAGCACAGTTGTTCTCAGTAGTGCTGCTCCCTCTTTCCTCTTCAGAAGCGAATAATATACCAATATATATATAATATACTAATCGGTCATCGCAAAGGTGGACAGTAGGAAAGTCTGGTGACTTGATGAGTACCATAGCTTATCTACATTCTCACAGGCAGGAGTTTTTGCAACTTGAAGTTTTCATTCTGTTTTGTGGGGATTTTTTTCCCGTCCAAAATCAGTTGGACTACAAGACATTTGAATTTTTTCCCATGATCTCTCAGCCTCTCAGAAATAGTCGCAAAGTTCAAAATATTTCAGGGTTTTCTCTCCTACAGTGGCTCCACAGTGGCTGTTTCTGACTCACCCTCCATGGCTCCCCTGCCACCTTCTGCCCATCTTGCCGTGAATGCAGGCCTGGGGGATGCTCTGCACAAGCTGCCCCAAACCATGAACACTGCTGTGGTGAAGTCTGATAACCCTCATGGCCTGGTCCTGACCACTGTGTGTGACCTGTGCTGTAAAAGAGGCAGGAAAGTGATAAAAACTTTATGTAGTGATGTCTGTCTGGGCTTAAGTTCTGGAGGAATTTTTGAAAGATAATGAATGTGTAGCCTGGTGATCTGCGCTGGAACCAAGCTGCTGGTTGTGATGTGAGTTCAGCCAAAAAGTTCAACTTTGGTTGTACCCATGATGTCTTTATGTGCATAAGAACAGTAAGACTTTTTAAAAGGCAACTGGAAATTTTTCTGTGATCTGTTATAGCTGATGATCTCTTAAATTATTCTTCAGCAATCAGAAACTTCCAATAAAGGCTGAAACCTGCTTTGCTTTGTCTTTCTGCAGGAGTATGTGCTTTTCCCCAACTTAAAAAAAATAAGAAGTCTTTTAAGACATACAAAAAATGCAGCATGAAACTCAGTGTCTGTATCTCGTTTTCATAGGGGATGCTTGAGAGGAATTAGACTGTTTTCCAGGGGAGACTTATGGCACACTGTTTGTGTATAAATTAACCACAATGAAAGTGGTAAATTAAAATTGCAACATCAATTTCATTCTTAGTTCTGCTTTGCATTTATATAGAAGGATTTATTACTACTGTGATTTACCTTCTACTAAGAGGCAAAAGAAAGGAAAGTGTGAAGTAGCAGCAGTTGTAATTATCTTCTGGAAAACTTCAGCTTGCAGAAAATGCTGCAGTGTATCTGGTCGGGGACTGAAGTTGCTGTGAGCACACCAGGCCATCCTCCCTCCATTTTTTAGGCTGGATTTCCAGCATTTTCCAACAGAGCAGTTCAGCTTTAAGGTTCAGCACACACTGAAGGAAAGATCTATCTTCCATCTCAGGTGAAGGCACTGACCTCCTGTATCACCTCCATTTTTTATGTTTTCTTTTTCTTCCCTGCATGTGCTGGCAATAAGGAGCGTTGGTGGTGTGGAAGCCCTAGATGGGACATCCTGGCACAGAATGGCAAACAAGTGCTTGGCTTTTTTCTTCAGCACCATCAGTACAAAGATCCTTTGTACCTTCTGTGCTGGCTTAAACCCCAGGGAAAGACTGTACTCCATGACTCCATTCATTCCTTGTGCTTGCTGGATTTTCAGCAGTACTCTTTTTATAATACTGCTGTGTAAGGTGACTGAGTTGGCTTACAGGCATGTCCACAACTGTGGAACAAGCTCCCAGAGGACCTAAGACTCAGGCAGTACCATTGCCTTTCACCTGTGACAGTAAAAGACACTTTTCCAGCTTTACCTTCTCTTTGCAGAAGTGTATCTATGTTGCTGCTTGCTTTTGTTTTTACAGGAAGGAAATTACTAAAATCCTACCAAAACCAAATCCTACCTGTCCCACACACAAAGAATGAGAATGAGAGAGCAGGTGAGCCATGCAAGATAGGTGGAGTTCATTAGTTAACAGAGACTGTTGGGATATTTTAATGATGAAGATGGCATAAAACCTTTGCAAGGGAAGACAACAATGTGAAACAAGTGTCCATTTTATCTCGTTTCTTTTGTCTTGTGGAACAGAGACTCTGAGAAGCAGGCTCAAGAAACCTAATTAAATACTGAAAGGAAATGAAAGTTAGTTCACAGTTCTGTTCCCCAGACTGATTCTGTGAATATTCAATTTCTGTTATTTTCAGGAAAAGGTAAGACATTATAACCAGAATTCTCAAGGTATTTCTCATTCTTGAAGAGGAGACTTGGTGTCTGGGCTGGTCATTAGATATGTTCCATACTCCCAGTAGCATCATTAGGATCTGCCAAGTATCTTGGTATATTTGATGTGTCTCAGATAATTTTCATTGTTATGAAAGAAGTCAGTGGACCCCCCAAATCTACTAATTTCTATTGGGGAAATGTTTAAAGACTTTGAAGCAAAGTTTTCCTAAGGACTGAACAATTTATAGTAAATAATATCAAATAAGCTGAGTTCCCATGTAAGCAATAATCAACATAAACTTTTCAAAGGTGTTATTTCACTTAGAAAGGAGCTTGCTTTAAGACTAGGTTGAAGATATGGCTCATTCTTAGTCTCATACTGGAATATTGTTTATTTTCTTGGTTTTTTAAAGCTGTATTTGTACTTCCCCTCTTTTTGCCAAAAAAAAAAAAAAGGAAAAAAAGAGGGGAAAAAAAGAAAAAATATTAAAAAGTGCAGTGATAGCTGTGATAAATAACTCCATACTACAGCATACTTTTTATTGTTAGCAATAAGCCTTGTATCTCTAGTTCCAGAAAGTCCCTAATGACAGGGGATAGCGTTTATTGAAATTAGTTGGATGTTACACTGTTTTACTTAATTCTGCCTGGGCACTGACATCAAAAGTGACTAGATTCCTATAGGCACCTAACTTCAGAAAGGAGAGATGTCTGTACTTTTAAATTAAATGTGCCCAAGAATATTCCTAGGTGCTTAGGCCAGCTGGCACCAAGCAGCCTGTGCCAATGATCAGAAGCTGTTAGTCTCCTAAGCAGGTTGGCTGCAGGCAGGCTGCCTGCTGGGAATGGCTCCTGGAGCATGCTGACTTCCAAAGCCTCTCCAGAAATTGCCTGGGACACTGATAGTCAGCACAGGCCAAAAGCAGGCAAAAAAATGTTTTAACGTTTTGTTAGGATTGATGACAACATCCTTGTGCCCAGGAACATTCCCAGACACTGATTTACTACTGTGGATATAGAGAGCGTCTTGCTAAAGACTCTAAAGGAAAAAAAAGAAGACAAGTTATGGCAGTATGTGAGGGATCATGAAAGATGGACACATGGACATAGAAATGAGCTTTATTAGATGTTAGTGAAAATTGCTCTCAGAAATAGATGTCGAACAGCCTGAGGCTCCAAAATCAAGAAAAGCAGTGAGAATGTTTAGAAAATCTCCAGAAATACCTTCTATCTGAGATCTATTAGAATGTAATGTAATATGATATAAATATATGACTAATACACATATTTTTGTATGGTGTGACTAGTTTATATGTATTACCCAAGTATGGATGGTCTGAAAAAATGATACCTCACTGTCTTCCCCAAGAGCTAACCCATGAGTTCACTGCATCCTAACGGCTGAATTCAGTTTGTAGGTGGGACAAAGCTGCAGTGGTTCAAATGAGAGCACATTAAGAAGTAGTGCAGGCAAACAGGTCAAATAGGAATAGGATTGTAGAATGAAATGCTTGATGCTGCAGACTGGTTTCCACACAGTATTCATTCCAGGCTTTTTTACTGTGTTCTAGCTCTAGTCTGGTCTCGTGGGCTAAATGCCCATTAGCAGCTGGAGCTCATTTTAGGTGCACTCCTGGAGCACATATTCAGCTTTCCTTTCATCCAAAATAAAATACAGTCTGTGCTCTCTGAGACTGCGCTGCCATAAGAAGCAAAGTGCAGTATGTGGGGACAATCACATTCACTTCAAAGATTCACTTCAAAGGTGTGCTCCTGATCTGAACTAAAGCACGAATGCAGAGGCACCTGGCGAGCTCGCGCAGCAGCATGACAGCAACACAGGGCTCGTGGGCACGACTGGCGACAGCCGAGGCCAGAGACAAGCCCTTAACCACCCAGAAAACGAAATGTTTGCACAGACAAGGAAAAAATTTGTGCAAACATAAATGCATTAGCGCAAAGCAGAGAAGAAAAATCGACTGGTAACTGTCTCGCGTATGGGATTTTTTGCACTGGCAAGAAGATTGTTTGCAAAGCTTGCTTACAGTAGCAAAAAAAGAAAGAATTCACCACATCAGGAAAACAAACTGACTCAGAAAATGTATCTTTACACATATCTGGCTTTCATGCTCTACATAAGAGCAAAAAGAAACTTTTGGTGCTGTTTGCAGAAGCATGAACTTTAAGAGCAGCAGCACTAAATCAGAGAAGAGTTTGAATGCCAGCTGGACAGTTAAAACATCAATAAATACTAGACAACAGAAACTTTGTTGGCATTTTCTGGGAGTCTAAAACTGCTGACAAAAATGTACAGCATAATATTACACGATAGAACAATCAAAATACAGTGGACAGTGTAAATTAATAAGAAAAGTTGAACAAATTAAAACACTAGGAAGTATAGATAACTCAAAAATACTCTTCTTTTAACTAAATCAAGTGAATCAATGAAGCATGTGATGAAACTGGGGCAAACAATTCATAAAAGCTACAGACAAAAAGTCAGAAAACTTAGCTGAAATAGGTAGTAAGCTGTAAGACCCCCTGTAGCAAAGTATTTAGATGGTGTTTTAAAGGTTTGAGATGTCTTCTAGGCAAAAAAAAAAAAAGCTGGAAATGGACACAGCGATGTAGCACTTAATTAATGGAATGACCTTGGCACTCAGAGAAAAAGCAATAAGGCAAGTGAAAGTAAGGAGAGCGTTGTCTCATTGCTGAGGTTTTGCAGAGCCACAGGTCAGATGGGCAGCAAACCAGCTGGAGAGAACATGTGAAGCTGTACATATCCATAGTCTTTTAGCAATTTAACAAGGCATTATACACACCTGCAGGTGGTAATACGCTTTCCATCTTAAAAAAGTAAAAGTATTTTCAGTTTCTGATGCAATATTAATATATTTGCATATGTATTAGATATGAGAATTACAGGTTGTAACTACCTTAATATCTTTCGAGCATCCCTTAGTGTGGATACAGGTGGAAGAAAATGCAATTTTGAGATCAAAACTGTGGTAGAAGAATGCCAACACTATGAGCAAGAAGAACTAATGGGGCTGTCTGGGATCACTGCCATAGCTGTATAGATGCAGAAACAGAGCAGCAAAAGCTGTAGCTGATCATGATTACATTCTCATCTATCTGCTTGAAATGACCAAGGCAATAAATCTAAAATGAAATAAAATGAGATGAAATTGCATTTGACTCCTGGAGCACTGGGATAATTGCTGACCTCCTAAAGGCTATTACCTAGCTCCTAAAAAATAAAAACCATGCAGGATAGACCCACACCTGAAAATGTCAGTTTGAAGATTAGTGGGATTCATAAACCATCTCACAATACTTTTCCACACTTTCCAGATCTGTACAGTCTCCTGAGGTGATTATTGAACAAAACCATGCTATGAATACAGCTTCTGTAATTTGCTGCAGTCTTCTTGTATATAAAGGAGGCGGACAAAATATCCCACAGCACAGCACTCCAGCGTGTAAATGCCAAGGCCTTTATATTGCACAAGGCGGGGCAGGGGAGGGACTACAGTTTGCATGAGGCATCCATAGGACACAGCTCCTCCAGAAAGGCTTGTACATCCCCCAGCAGAGTGTAGGACCAGTTAGGCTCAGATATATTGGAGTAATGTGTGCAAGTGAAAACGTCAATCCATGTGTTCCAAGGGCAGGAAACTACACAAGTACAGAGTGACCATCATTTACTAGAAAGCATTTTATAAAGCCAAAACTAGCACTCTGCCAGTAATCACAACCTGCAGTGTTGCACATTGCTCAACATCTGGCAAGAGATTGAGATGTACACCTCTGAGTTCTTATCGAGGCTGCTGTGCACAGAAAACAGGGCAACTGAACCAGGATGCCAGAATCTCAAAATAATAGAACTAGAGAAAATCAGGAGATTCAACGTAAGTATTATTTAATTTGGGTATTTCTCAGTTTGAGGCAGGGACTACAAAATAACTTCAAAAGAGTGTTTGAACGAGAGAAAAATTTAGTGCCCATCAATTTTTCACACTGACTGTATGACCAGGGAGGAGTCCTGTCATCTCCTGGAGTACTGCAACCTCATTGGCAAGTGGAGCTGTACAATATGTGGTCAAGTGACAGTCCCCAGATCACTGAGCAGAAATGCCACTGGGCACCTGTCAGAGCTATTCTGGGACAGAACCCTCCATCCGTGAGGATGTCTGTGTGCTGGGGAGCATCGAGCTGCACAGTTAGTTGCAGAATCCCTGGAGAAACATAGGCCTAACAGAAAGGAAAAACATAAAAACTCATTGCACTCTAAAGTAGGCTTTGAGGAAAAGTAGAGCAATGGACGTGGTCTCAAACAGCAAATCTCAGCACCTAAACTTTGCCATATTAGCCACACTTCTGTGGCTTGACAGTCATTTTGCAACATTTGCTGCAGATGGTGCAGTCAGGATGGGGCACTCTGGAAGTCCCACTACCAAACTGCATTTGGAAATGGTGGAGCCTGGGCTCATTCACTCATACAAATAACCTGTGAACAAAAATCTAGTCCACTTCTCATCACTGCTACCACTGCCATTGCCCTGCAACAAACTGAATGGCAAAACTCAGTCAGGAACTGATACTGCAAGACATCCTCCAATGGAAAAATGGGTCTGGCAGAAAGTCCTTACAATAGCCTGGTGTTGTACAGGACTACTCACTGCATCTTCTCTGGAGGCAGGAAATGGGCCCAGCCATTCTGAGGAGAAGCAGTGCAGTGAGTGCTCCTGCCTTTGTAAGCTGCTCAGACTGAAGCTCTCTTAGGAGCTTTATCAATTGGGATACACAGCACCTCTATAAAATACAGAAAAAAAAAAAAAACTCAGGCAGACAGATGACATGGATTATCTATAATAATATAAATTATGTCATCTGTGACCTTTAGAGCAGCAGCAGTTGTAGACAGCGTTAATGTAGAGAAGCTGCACTAAGTAGAAAATTTTGTTTCCCTTTCTGTCTTAGTGGTTGAAATGTCCAGAGATGACTTTTTTTAACTGCAAGTTGAATCACTATAAATATCTGGCATTAACTTCAACAAGTTGAATTATGTCCAGAAATGAAAATAATTTTGTTTTTACAATTAAAATGAGGATGAGATTTTAAAATATGAGAGATTTTTGAGTAGCGAAGCTCTGTAGGGCTTGTGTTGATCACTCGTGTGATGTGAGAGGTGAGTTATCTGGAACTGAGTGCAGAGCTGCTGGAGATAGGATGGTTTTTTCAAACAACATAAAAGATGTTTTACCTTTCATTGGACACCTGTAACTCCTGTGATGAGGTCAGGTGGAACCAGGCGTGCAGATCCAAGAAGAGAGGGTTGGTTGTGGTGGTGAGCCAGAGAGACATGGTCCCAGTACCCCCAGTTGCTGCACAGGCGCTTAACCTCAGTTAATGTAACTCCTTGCATGTTGATCCACGCATAAAAGCTTTGTAGGATCAGAACAGGAGTTTCTTTGTCCATATCAATTACATGGTTTGTTGTGTCATGTCAGTCTGTTTGACCTGCAGAATAGCCCACAGTGACTACACAGTGCAAAGTGATACATAAAGGAAAGGTTTATGTATCTATAAGGAGCACATAACCAGTGAAAAAGTGGATGGCCTGTTTGAACAATATGTGATTGTGGTTATATTTAATAGCAGAGGGCAAGCTGAATGCATTTCCTTGCAAGCCTAACTGTGCATACAAATCAGTGAAGTCTTGCAGTAACAAGATGATCAGAACTCGTTTTAAAGCTATTGTGGTAATTTAAAACAAGATGGTTTTTAAAAGTACAGTGATGTATGCCTGTGATCTGTATTTCTAATCATTTGCATGTTAGATTTTTGAAAATCAAATTCTTCTGATTGAGTGAAAATCTAATCAAATTAGCATTTTAGAATATATGACCATTGTAATGCCATATTCAGAATATAATGATACTTTAGATACTTTAGCTGTTATAAAGACAGATAAATATGCAGGAGAGGCATTGTGGGGGACTTGGATTCTAATAAGGACTTTTCTGGTTTTCTACATTAGGGTTTTATATAGTGTCTCTTATTTTGGAACCTACGTATTGATGTCTCCTCACTACTTGATGGTGAGGTAAAAGCATTTATATCAGTTTAGTGAAGCTATGACTTTTTTAAAGTATTATTGATATTTCATTCATAATATAATTTTTATATAACATTGATTTTAAAGAGTTTAGCAATTACTTATTTCTTTTCAAATCTGTTTAAAAGCTTTAATAGCTTCAAATTATAAACATTCTTCAGCATCACTTTCCTTCAGTGGACCTTTCCAATATTGCCATCTGGCTATAGGATTTTTTTTTCTTAATGCCATATCTTATGTGTTGCTTTGTCACATTTTTTAAACTGTTGCAAGGCCTTAATCAAACCAGAATACCCAAACTCTTTATAGGAGAGCATTCAGCATTTTCTCATCCTACTCCTGACAGCTGAAGTTGGGAGTTCTGACTATGTAGGGGTGAAAATGTATGCTGTCAATGCCAGAACTATTAGTATTATGACTCTTAGCAAGCAATTTAGTGAGTTTAGGATATTGTGGTGATGATGAAAAGCATTGTATTATTGAATTTGAAGACTAAAAGGCAATGGTAGACTTCTTGGTCATAGCTGCAAGAGTTGACTAGAGCTCTTTTGTCTGCACTGAATACTTTACATTTAAATTAGGATTGTGTGAAGTAGAGATGGAAGGATTACTGTCTGTGAGAGATGAACAAGGGAAAGCATTGTAGCCTGTGCAGGAGGAGGATAAGTACTGTAGTTCATCTGCCATAAGAGATGGATTACATTGAATCTGAAGTGGAAGAAGGCTTACTTAGGAATTATTAGCAGTGGTTTGCATTTAAGTAGTCTATTAGTGGAATAATATATGTATAGTTATGTGATGTGTAATCTACCAGGGTAAAGTGGACTTTTTTTCTAGGTATATTGAAATTATATGCTGTTTACAGTATAGGCAAGTTGGTTATAAATCTGGAGCTTCCATGCAAAAAAATACATTAAAGCAAAAAGACAGGATAAACAAAAATCAAAGCAAACCAAAAATCTGTAAAGGTCCCAGCAGATGGGGAAAGTGTATGCTCTTATCTCTTGTGGAAGGTTTAACTGCTAGCAAGAAATACTTGATAGGAAAAACACACAACTGAAACACACATATAGCAATGGTGGAAATGCACTTTCTTTGCACACAGTGGAAGCACTGGTTATTTTACTGAAGGTACCCAAAGCCTCACAGAGGCTTTCAAAACCTCAATTTCTTCCAGAGTCTGGAAGAGGTGGTTGCTGGTTGCCTCTCTGTGTGGTCTCCATTCCCCGGGAGCATGAATTTCACAGACATTACTGATCATACTGTGCATTTATATGGCCGTGGTTCATACATAGGGTTTCTGTGAGTAAGTACTGCAGGGTGTTTAGAGTTGTACATCCACCAGGGCGATGCTGGATAAGAGTGTGAAAGAGCTCAGGCAGATGTAGATGTCGTGCTTTTCACCTCCTCTCGCCCATGATGTGTCATTTCCGTGATAATGTCGGGTTGCTCAAGGAGCTTTTGAACAGATTCAAATGGGTCATGTGGGCAGTTTAAATGCAGCTTCCTTGGACCTCACAGTTCTAGAAACAGGGTGAGGTTGCTCCTGGTACCTGACCCAGCTCATTTAGCACAAGTGGAATTAGCAAATTCATCTTAATACAGTTCCACTCACCTTGCTGGGTCAGCAGCATCTATGATTGACAGGTCGGTTGGTAGCTACTAATGTAGCCATAGCAGCAAGAATATGCATACTTCCTCAGAGTTGTAAGAAAATATGTATTTTTCCCATTTAATAGTCTAGCTAGCATCTCTGAAATTTCTTTGAAAGGACCTAGAAAACAGACAGTTGTTAGGTACTGCTGGAGTCAATCTCCTCAGTACATATACTCCTAGAAGAGAATGGTTAAATCCAAAGAAACAGATTATTTTAGCATCTGTCTCAACAGATCAGTTACCAGTCAGCTTGGAGAAAGTGGAGGAATGTGATCAGGTAATTTACAGCACTGATATAATAAGCTTATAAACTGAATGTATAGATATGTATACAAATGGTATGTAGATATAAATACATGTGGAAATGTGAATACTGATTTTTACTTATGTGCTAGTAGAAGTACAAAATCTTGTTTGCACGAAGTTTTTTCCAACACTAAGGCTGAACTGATACTGATCCCTGTTTCCTAAACACATTTGAATACAGTTATATTTGCTTGCCTGCCAGATATTTGTTAATAGCCTTTCTGCTGACATCTTCTTTATGCTGCTGCTTAGCTGACAGAATTTCATCTGCATAAATGGGTGGAAAGTCCTTCCCTCACGTGTCCAACAAACTGGAGACAAAGTGCCTGCCAACGTTTTAATTTCTTTTGCGTGTTCTGGTTAGAGAGTGAGAAGAATGCTTTCACTCCACAGTGTCATGAATATGGTAATCTATGGAAATCACAGAAAGCAGGTACTTAAGTTAAGCACATACTGTACTACAGGAATCCCTGATGAATTCAAGTCTCTTCTGTTTAGAGAAGATGTTGTTGTCTATTAAGTGACAGACTGCCAGATGTTCATGAAGTAGCACAGTACTGTGTATCAGTATCTTCTTTTCTTCACCCCAGAAGGTAACATTTTCTTTATCATCTATGTCATCCTGGCTTTTGATTGTAAATGTCTAAGCTTGCTTCAAATATTAGCTCTTTTTTTGTTTTATTGATGAATATTTCATGACTTCAGTACATTTGTAGAATGTAAGTTTTTCTGCACTATAGTAAGCCTATAATCCTAAAACCTTTTCCCTCACTTGGTGTATAAATCCTGCTAAAAACCAAATATTTGAGTTAGAACATGAAGAATAATCTGTTTGTGATTTGGAACTAGAAGAGAAAATTCTGGCAGTGTTAGAAAAATTATGAAAGAATAAATAATTGTTATTTTAAATAATGTTTTATCTGCACGTTCAAACATGGTACTATATATCTCATGCTGAGGTCACTGCAGTATGTTTTCCTAGAACACACATTAGTGTTCTGTTTAGTCTCAGAATTACTGAAGGGCTGGAGGTTAGCTCAACCACTTTAAATAATCATAGTTTAAAGAGCAGGCAGAATAGTTGCAATGGTATATACACATGCAGAGTGGGCAGCAGAGGTTACAGGAACAAGTATATGTGCAGTAATTGCAGATTACTGAGACAGTGCTGTTTACGAAGCAAATAAAAGTTCCAAGAAAAAAAAAATCAAAATAACGAAAGGCAGAGTTCATTTTTTTTCCTGAATAATCGTTGTGTTCTGTCCTTTGTTTTGAAGGCATTTACACATCATTAAAGGCAGTGAACCCAGAAATGTCTCAGCTCTAAGAAACACAGCCATGAGAATGTGTGAACCCTTTGATACGAGGGACAAAGTCCCTGCAGCTTCTTGCTAATGCAACTACAGCAGCTCCAGGGGCTGCAACAGCTGATGTTGGCCCAAGAAGCTCACTGTCGGCTGGAAACTGGTAGAATGAAGTATCCCATCCTCTCTACTACACACCTCCTGCCCACATGCTGTGGGGGGGACTTCTGCAAAATTCCTTGCTGGAGTTGTTGACATGAACCCTAGTGCCATCTGGATGGCTCCCTCTTGCCGTGGGCTACTACTATGCAGGTTATGGGACTGACACAGAGAAAAGCAGCTATTTAAGAGAATTTAGGTTTGAATGCCTAAAAGAGTAAGAATGTCTAACAGAATAAGAATTCACATCTTTCCTTTCTCCATTGCCATACACAGTTTTCATTAGTTAAGCAGTTTACCCGTGGGGAAAGCTTGTGCAAAATATTCTCTCCATATATATATCTATGAATATGAAAATGCATGTTATTTACCGCCTTCAGAGGAACAGAATTCAGCCGTCGGCATTATTGTTGGGTTGAGGGTTTTTTTGGTTTGTTTGGTTTGTTTTTTTATTCCCAGAAGTAACACAAGCTACTTGACATTGTCACAAGATTTCGTTGTTGTTACTGGTGCTGCTCATAGGTACTGGGACCTTGTGTTTCCTTTCTCTTTGGAAATTTTGGAGTCATGTTTCATTGTATTCTCTGAGAACAAGGAAGAAAGCAGATATGACTTTGGGAAACTTCAGTGATCTATCTGGTGTTGCTGTTCTTGTTGCTCTTGTTGTTATTGTTGTTGTGAAGTTGCAACAGGGTGGAGGCAGACCCCTATATGGGAATTGTTGCACGGTGTAAAATAAGAACATATTACATGTATTACTTGTACATGCAGTATGTAATAAGCATTCTAGATATATGCAACCATTTTAGCACATCTCCTTGACTAAGGAGAAGTCTGACTTTCTGCAGACCTTCTCCCTGGTCTCCTGGATCAGGGATTCTTTCAAGGCAGTGAAGATTGACATAAAGAAGGTGTTAACTATCTGAGCCTCCTCTGCAACCTCTGTTGCAAGGTTCCTTTTTCCATTCAGTAGCGGGCCCACATTTTCCCTGCTGTTCCTTTTGTTATTGATGTAACAATGTTTTCCCAGAGGCACTTCCACCATTGCTGATGGGCTTGGCCTTGGCCAGTGGCAGGCCCATCTTGGAGCCGGCTGCCCTTGGCTCAACCAGACATAGGAGAAGCTTCTAGCCACTTCTCACAGAAGCCACCCCTGTAGCCCCCCCCCCATCAAAACCTTGCCATGAAAACTCAGTACCCCATGCCAGCTGAAATCTGTGTCCTCTAACAGTAGATGGCATCCAGCCCCTTAGTAGCAGACAGGTCCCAGATAAGCAACCCGAGACTTCATCATGGAGACATATGTGGATTTTCCCAGAGTAAGGAGCAGGTCACTTTCCAAGTTAGAAATAAAGTCCGGGTCATCTGACGCATATTGCCCTGCCCTGTCCACCAGCCTGTTCCACTGGTTGGGATGCTTGCTGGTGTGCCCATAACCATTGCAGCAATCTGAAGTGCAGGATTCCTTCTACTTTTTGCCATTAGGAAACAAGCACCTTTTTTAGTTCATAATATGCTCAATTACCTTTAGATTGATCCATGAATAAATTATAATCAAAACAGACTTACTCACGTTAAAGCTCTCTGGCTTAAGGTTTCATTGTTCATTCATTAAGTTGTCAGTTCTCTATTGGCAGGGTAATGCTTTTTTATATCTGAATAGAGACAGTTTTAGTGGAAGATACTGTTATCTTTAAATGAGCAGGATTTAGCTTTTTTGGTAAGAACAAATTCATCAACGATGAATCCCTGGAGAAACTACTGAAACAAAAAATCACAATGTTGCTGAAGATTTACACCGTTCATCAGTTAAAAGGCAGCTTTTGGAAGTGGAGGTCAAGGGAGGATTTGGATTTTTGCTTTCCTTCTGTAAAATACTCCAGCAAAATATTTCAAGCTTCCAGTTTTGTGATAATGCAATTACAAACAATGAAATAATTCCACTTAATGTATTTATTTTGGCTCCATTCTTGATGTTATCCCTCCAGTAGAAACACATTGAATTATGTCTATATAGAGACAGATGAATACAAATAATGCAGCTATAGACATCACTGATACAGATATATAAGTAGATGAGAATTATCTAATTACTTTGCTTGTTACAATCTTCTAAGGATTTGCTATGCTCCACATATTCATATTAATTGTGGGTTTTTTCTAGGCAGATGTTGATATAACAAAGATATCATGTATGGAGAGTTTAGTGACATTGGATTATCTGGAAATTAAAAAAAAATGTACTATATAAATATTTCAAAAGCAAACAGTTAAACACACCAAGCTCTGTGCTTGCGCTTTCATTGAGAATTTTGTTATTATATCCCCTATGTGCCTAGGAAGATATGCCCTACAATGATTAGAGGTGATTTCATTTTAAAATCTCTTAAATATCCATTTCTTCCACAGCTATTTAAACGTTTCCACTTCTTCTGTATCAAGTAACACACTTCATTAAAATATTGTTTACCATTTCATATGGCCTTTGACTGCAAGATGTTTGAAACCACAGCTCCTAACAATAAGCAGCCTCCAAAGCATTCCCTATGTCTGTGCATTACTCATAAGGGGAACCATCAATAAGTCCTTCCTAAGCTCCTGAGGCTACATTTTCATGTATTATTTATTGCTGTAGAAAAGATTGTTGGTTTTCAGTGTTGTTTGATGAAATTTGGCTTGGCTGCTTGTGAGCTACTCGAACCCAAATAACCAGGCCATTTGTATGGGCACAGAGGGTGTGAAGTCAGTGGAAACTCATTGTGTGTGCCCCACCCTGGACCAAGACCTACATGTTTCCTTAATTATTTTAAATTCCATTTGACCAAATTCTTGACAGAAAAACAGCAGTGCACAGCACATATGAAGGTTGGACGATAGTTTTCTAGATGAATCATATTTTCTTTTTTTTTAAAAAAATACAGATTATATGGTTTAATTTGTCTGAATACATCATTACAAATCATCTGAATTATGGATCTGGTGGCATTGCACACTTTTCAAAATGTCTGCTATACATTCCAGATAGCAGATATGTTAGATGTAAAAATCTGCTTCATCTTACAACTATGAAAATTAATTAACCTTTGTCATTCGCTCTTCACCTATACACAAAAATGAATTCTTCTTCCACACTCTTCCTTAGATCATCTATTTCACTTCAGTATACTCAGTGTTTCTGTCAGTAGAAATTAGGAGATTGGGCATATATTAAGAGAACAGAAAAGTAAAGGATTTATCCTGCAAAGATTTGGCTGTTCTTCCTGAAGACAATCTTCAATCAGTCAAGCCATGAACAACTGTCTCCTCTCTCTACTACATCAGTTAAAACCTCAGCAAAATTAGCTTTGCTACTTACTCTCAAAGTCAGCAATTCAATTCCTGGCTAGACAGGAAAGAATCCAAAAACGCTTTGTCATCAGGTCTCCTGCCCTCTCAAGCCAAAGCTGTTGGCATCAGCACATAAATTATGGAGAGGAAATAGTTTCTCGGTGACACAGCTGCTACTTATTCGTAGCCAAAAATGTATTTCTAATTGATTCGGCCTCGTAGACATACCAGAACACATTTTAGAAAAATTTCTATTTTTTTGATTTTTGCTAAAAGTTTTAGGCTTTCTAAAAGTCTTGTAAAGAATTGAGTTTACTTGTTTGTGCTTCAGAGCCTATTCATTAGAATGAAATTAAACAAATTCTTCCTTCTACTCATTTTGCCTTATAAAATAATTCTGGTTTTGCTGTCTTATTTGACTTGAGTACGTAAGGCCACTTCCTTACTGCTGTTTGCAGTAATTCATAAAACCTTATTTTAAGATATCCAAGAACATTTCACGTATGGCAACTGCACATAAAGGAAGGTTTGTTTGATGTCTGTAAGGAAGCCCTTGAACATGACATGTAGGAGCCAAGTTCCCATTGAACAGACAAAACAAGAGCCCCCTGACAGTGGGCAAACTTGGGCTACACCTACATTTGGGACAGATGGGGTCTGCAATATCCCTGACAGTTCTGGCCTTGCATTTGCCCAGACTGAGGCTTTGTCCCATGGTTCGGTTCCAGCCTACAGGAGGGCAGCAGCTCTCCTCTGGAGAGCTCCAGGAGACTGCAAGGCTCATGCTGACTTGCTGCTAAAAATGCGTTGAGGCCACAAACCAACTCTTGGAAGCAGGGAAGCGTTTCAAGGACCTCACCCTCTGCCTGTATGCTCAGAGTGCCAAAGACTGAACAGCCAAGAAAGCTTTTGTTTGTCATAGCAAGGAGCCTGAGGTCCCAGGGTTGGGTACTGTGACTGACGGAGCTCATTGAGGAATTCTTCTCCCAAGGATTAGCAGAAGAGCAGGGTAACCTCTTCTGGATTTACTTCATTTTAAAAAATAATAATTTGTAAATTTTTAAATAATTCGGGGTTTAAAATTCACATTGAAATTCCCTCTTAAAAAATTGATAACCACGGCAGTACTGTATCTTGTTCGATATGCTCTTTGAGGTTGTATTATTAGCGTGAATTAATGCTAGCAGCTACTGAGGCTATGTATCCCCTGTTACTACCTGCTGGTTTCTGCAGTACTGCTGTAGCTTCTGAACAGGGTTTAGTTAGGTGGATAAAATACTTTTGCAGAATAAGAAACTAGTTTCAGGGGAGAAAGGGCATGATCTATTGCATCAAGCAAAAATCCATTTTTTTTACCATTTTTCGCTCACCAAACTCTGTGATTGTGGCACACTAGAGTTGTCCATATCTCTGCTAGGTAAGCAAAGGGACTTTTTCTGTCAGGAAACTGAGTGTTTTATTAATCTTTAACCGGCTCTTCCGTGTTCTTGGGTGAGACATGAGTTTTGCAATTCAGTGAAATCTTCCTCTAGAGTTTGCTTAATTGGGTTCAAGGATTAAATGTTGCAGAAAAGATTGCAAGTGGGACATAGAGGTAAATTAGGAGATTATAATGTGTTTCAGTTCATTTGGTGTTTGTTAGCCTTACTTTGACAGGTCAAGACAGCCTTCTGTTATCAGACTGCAAAATACATGTTTATAAGCTTTTAAAAATATGTATTGATATATTCAGATTCAATACAAATAATCTTAAAAACTGGTGGAAGCCTTCTAAGTAAACTGACACCTTACCACACAGTATGCAATAAAAGAGAAATAAAGTTGCACATTTGAATTATTTAACATGATACATTTTTATATACAAGCAAGTATGCAATTGGGAAATAATAGACTGTTGGATGCTGACCTGCAATTCAGCTATTTTTCTGCTGCGAGATATTAATATTTTAATATTCAGTATATATTTTCAAGTCAGATCCCAATGTTCATATTTGATTTTTATTCACTTCTCACTCCGGTGCAGTCTTGCTGTTTTCAGTTTCAACTTCCTGAATAAGAAGCAAGTCACGGTCAGCATGGACTTTGGGTCTCACCCTTGGGATCAGACTCACCTTTTTACTACCCCCCTTCACTAAGCATAATCATGTGTACTGATTTTTGTTTCAGAAACTACCCAGTTTTGGGCCTTACCTGGAACAACGCAAAAAGATAATAGCTGAGAACAAGATGAAACTGAAGGCACAGAACATGGCTGCTGTGCTTCCTGAGAAAAAGCATTTCATTCCAAAGAAGCCCATTCCAGCAATCAAGGTAACAAAAATACATGCTTATGCATAAGAAACGATCGGCCATCAGGCAGTTGACATGCACAGTCATTTCTGGCAGCTTGAGTTGGTTATTACTGCTTTTAAGCTAGTTAGAGGGCATCAAAGACAACTCTTTATGCAGACTTTCTAGCTTTTAACCAAAATCAATGAGCAATGATTTGTGATGTACATGCATAGGTATTTCTCTAATGTCATTTTTCAAAATGAAGATATTCAGGCAATGGAACAGTAATTGCAGAACAAGTAGGGGTAATGCCTTGAAGAACAAAGCACAATTGTTTACAATTTCTTTCAGTTTGAATGAGCTGTTTTGCATGATACCTTTTGATTACTTGCAATGTGCTAAATGCCTCCATCCCTCATGTAGGATCAATGGAAAAGGTTGATGTTCAGTACATATAAAAGCTGTGTCACAGGTTTTCAGATTGAACTTTTAAAGCTGGAGAATGTTTGTCTAAGTAGCTGATCCACCGTCTACAATGAGTAAATGTCAAGGCAAAAATAAAACCTGTGACCCCTATCTGCTGCATAATACATACATTGAAGCTTTTCTCTTCCCTTAGGTAGCCAATAAATATCAATAAAATGAAACGGCAAAAGCTAATTATTCACTTTAGAGCTGACTTAACTTCAAGTCTGAATAGGAAAAATAAGTGAGCAATTCATTATTTTTCTTTTTAAATCAGGATTCTCATGTAGGCCCCTTTATAAAGCAATGTGAAAATTGTATCTGTTAATTTGTTGACTGTCTTCCTAATATATGGGAGAATATCTTACAGCTACAGGTAGGTAACTATCCCTGTATGATCACATCTGTAAAAATTCTTGCAGAAATAAGGTTGAAAATAAAATACAGTATGAACAGTGCTCTAAATAACACATAATTCCCAAGAGAATTTTGCAGTTTACCAATATATCCAGTATTCCAAGCTAACTGATAGAATGGCAAAACCAGCAAAGGAGAAATTTTAAATCATCTTCCTGTTTAAATTAAATAGTTTGCCACATCTAGACCTCTCTCAGATTTCTGGACTGCTTATTCTGGTTTATGTCACGCTTTTGAAAATCATTCCCCTCCTCTTGTGCTAGGTTCCCTTCTATATGTATACAAAAAGTTCCAAAGAACAGCAATCCACTCTTTTTTTTTCCCCCCCACTATGATGAGCATTTTCAAAGCTTGCTTGACCTCAAAGGTTTCATGATTCTGTTCTCTTTGCAGGGAGAGAGTATTGATGTAGGGAAAAAGAAAAAGAAGAAGAACCAATAACTGCATTTTCAATGAGATAGCTTGCTTCTGAAAACAGCAGAAAACCAAAAAACTGATACCATCCAAAAGCAAATAAACCGAATGAAGGAAGAAGTTTAGCAAGAGGGAAAAACAGCCATAAAGACTTGAAAAAAAAACATAAATAAAAAAGTTGAGGTCAATAATTTATCAAGCCTAACTCCAAGTACAAAAGCAAAAAAGATCCAAGTAGTAGGAGATAGATTAAAAAAAAGAAAAGAAACCCGACTGCAGGGAAGAGGAAAATGAATTCCCCCAAATACAAACTTTTGTTTATAAGATATTGAATACTTTTGAGTGGTGTCTGAGGAGCTTCTCAGCCAGTGAAATCAGGTTTGCCTCTTTTTCACACCTTTGGCTAAACAGAACTGAAGCAATTAGTAGAAGATAAGCATCACCAAAGCTGATTCGTGACAGTCTTTTGGTCTGGACATCTGTTTAGAAGGGAATGTTTTAACCATAGTGAGAAAAACAGCAGCAAGAGATGTATTGCATTTGCATGGCAAGGTTTTGGTAGTGGTGGGGCTACGGGGGTGGCTTCTCTGAGAAGCTGCTGGGAGCTTCCCCAGTGTCCAACAAAGACAAGGGCAGCTGTCTTCAAGGGCAGCCACTGGCCAAGCCCAAGCCCGTCGGCAATGGTGGTAGTGCCTCTGGGATAACATTTTAAAAGGGGGGAAAGAAACAGCAACTTCAGTCGAAGAGAGGCCTTGCCAGGGATTTGCTTGGCAGAGTACTATGGAATAAAGCCCTGGAGAAAAGAGAGGCCCAAGAAAGCTGGTAATATTCCAGGATCACCTCTCCCAAGCTCAGGAGTGATGCATCCCAACAAAGAGGAAGTCAGGGAAAAATGCCATGAGGCCCTGGACAAACTCAGACACAAAATGAAGCCTTCAGAGGGCCACCAAGATGATCAAAGAGCTGGAGCACCTCTCCTATGTAGACAGGCTGAGAGCTGGAGCTGTTCATCCTGGAGAAGAAAAGGCTCTGGGGAGACCTTAGAGACCCTTCCAGTACCTAAAGGGGCTGCAAGAGAACTGGAGAGGTTTTACAAGGGCATTTGGTGGTAGGACAGGGGGAAATGTCTTTAAACTGAAAGTAGGCAGGCTTAGATTGGATATTAGGAAGAAATTCTTTGCTATGAGGGTGGTGAGGCACTGGAACAGCTTTCCCAGAGAAGTTGTGGATGCCCCATCCCTGGGAGTGTTCAAAACCAACATGGCCTACTGGCAGGCGTCCTTGCCCATGGAAGGAAAGGCGGACACAATGTGAAGCCAGCTGCAAAACCTCCTAACCCTAATCCATCCCCCTGCACCACCAAGTGGGGAGGAGGTGGAAAATTTAGGAGTAAAGTTGAGCCCAGGAAGAAGGAAGCGGTGGGGGGGAAGGTGTTTCATTATTTGGTTTTATTTCTCATTATCCTACTCTGATATGATTGGCAATAACTTAAATTTAAACTAATTTCCCCAAGTCCAGTCTCTTTTGCCTGACACAGTAACTGGTGGGTGATCTCTCCCTGTCCTTGTCTCGGCCCATGAGCCTTTCAGTATATTTTTTTGTCCCCTGTCCTGCTGAGGAGGGGAGTGATAGAGCAGCTTTGGTGGATACCTGGTGTCCAGATGGGGTCAGTCCACCACAGATGCCCACAAAGAAATAGGAAAATACCTGGGTTTTGGTTAAAGTGAGGAATTTGCCTCTGCAAAGGGAGGTTTTAATAAAGTTGATTATTAATAGATCCATCCATTATTATATAGTGGTGAAAATCTGCCAGGAAGATTCAGAATATTCATTAATGATGATGAGTGAAGCTTAATGAAAAAAAGTGACTTATCTGATACCCTTCCCTGATCAGGAATTCTCCATGGAGAGAGGCAAAGGAACTTGGACTTGAGTGATTTATTTGTAACTATCCAAGAAATGTTCACATTTAGAATTACAAATCCCAGACCATCTTCAAGTAGTTTCTGCCTTGGCTGACCCTCTAGACAGAAAGAATAACATATTCTCTGACTGAATATGTTAGCTCAGATTAGGGTATCAGGAGGTAGTAATGGTCAGTTCTCACAGGTAGTCCCAGCCTAACTCTAGCTCTCTGGAGCAGTGAAGTGGTGTGCTTGAAAGCTGATTCCACCTGAGAGATAGGTGCCCTTGAAAGAACTATGACCCCTGCATTGGCTGCTTGCATTTTTGGAGGGTTGCTGCAAATTTCCTGATGCCTCCCCAAAGTTTCCTAGTCTGCCTAATCGGCTGTTGGGTTGCTGATATGTAAATTCCAACATTTCAACCTTTTTGTAAATTCCCCATGCTGTCAAATTGCCTTTTTTTTTTTAATCAATTTAAAACCCCCCTGTGATTGTCCAAAATCTAACTTATTTTTGGATCTCTTTTCCCATGGCTGTTCTCTTTATTTTCTCTATTTTTCAATATTACTTGAAACTTTGATGTTCAGCAGTTGTTTATTCTTTTCTCACTTGTCTGTAATATCGGAATTTCTGCCGTTATGTGGATATGTGTCTTGGATATTTTCTTCTCAGTTTTGTACAGTTCCCACATTTGCCTACTTCAGGTTACCTCCTTATTATTTAAATTTCTTTCCTTATATATTCCTGTGTATTCTTCCTAATAATTTAGTTCTTTTGCCTTAAGGGCCTATACTGCAATATTCAGTATCTGCTTATTTCTTCCTTTTTTACTCTACAAGTCTTGCTGTAGAGATTGCCCTGTGTGGTAGTTCAAACATGCTGTTTGTCAGCTTAGCTAGGGCATGGCATGGTGTTCCACCTGTTGGAAAAATATCTACAAAGATCCTCAAGCTTAAATTCCTTGTGTTTGATCTATTTCAAGTAAATTTTAGTCTTCAGATGTGGGCAGAAATCCTAGAGTCCAAACTACCTCTTTTCCTCCCCACTCTGACTGTGGCAGAAGGACTGCCTCAAGTGGCTCTGCAATAGAATAGAATAGAATAGAATAGAATAGAATAGAATAGAATAGAATAGAATAGAATAGAATAGAATAGAATAGAATTTGGAAAGGACATACAATGACCATGTAGTCCAAGTGCCTGACCACTTCAGGACTGACCAAAAGAAAAAGCACGTTATTAAGGGCATTGTCCAAATGCCTCTTAAGCAGTAACAGGCTTGGGGCTTCAACCACCTCTCTAGGAAGCCTGTTCCAGTGTATGACCACCCTGGTGGTAAAGAAATGCTTCCTAATGTCCATTCTGAACCTCTCCTGCACAGCTTTGAACCATTCCTACATGACCTGTTGCTGTGTACCAGGGAGAAAGGATCATCAGCTTCCTTTCCATTTCCTCCACTCAGGAAGCTGTAGAGGGCAATAGGTCACCCCTCAGCCTCCTTTTCTCCAAACTAGACAAGCCCAAAGTCCTTCTCTGCTCCTCATAGGATGTTCCTGCCCTTTCACCAGCTTTGTTGCCCTCTAGATGTATTCAAGTACCCTCACATCCTTCTGAAATGGTGTGGGACCCAGAACTGTACCCAGCACTCAAGGTGAGGCCACAGCACTGCTGTACACAGTTGGACAGTCACCTCTTTTGAGTGACGGGTTGTGCTGTGTTTGCTGCACCCCAGGTTGTGGTTTCCCCTCTGGGCTGTCCGGGCACACCACTGACTCACAATGCGCCTGCTGCCCAGCAGCACCCCCACATCCCTTTCAGCAGGGCTGCACTCCAGTCACTCCTCTCCCAATGTATACTTCTGCCCAGCATTTCTCCATCCTGGGTGCAGAATCTGGCATTCGGGCTTGTTAAAGTTCTTCCCATTAATCACTGCCCAGTGCTCCAGGGCAAACTGTGCCTCTTTCGGTGAAACTGCAATGACTTTGTATTCCACATCATGGCTGATTAATTATAACAACAGCACTAAAGTAGTTATGGTGCTATTTTCTGTCTTAACATCTTGCTAGTTTGCTTGCCTCTGGTCAGGACAGCACACCAAGCAGAAGTTTCTGTAAGTTGTCAGTAGTGTCTCCTGCTGTGTTTTCTTCTGAAGATTTTTTTATCTGGAATGTATCTGTTGGCAAGATCAGCAAAAGTTATTTACTTTGATAAGCTGTTTGTCAAGCTGCATTTTTTTATCGCGAGAGTATCTCTTCATCTAGTGTTACAAAATACCTACAAGTTCCTTGGATTTTCTTTAATTTCAATTAAAATTTGTACCAACTCTGTGCTCTTCTGGTTCAAATCTTTTCCTGAAACACACTCAAACATATTAAACAGTATCATATCTAAACCAGGAAATTGGGATGCTTTGTTCTGTTAATATTTTACATTTTCTGAACGTTGGTCATTGTATTCCACATCTTTATTTTTTGCTCTGTTTTTGCTCTTTAGCCAACTTGCAATTCCACTTCATGACTACTTAATTTCAGAGCTCTGTTGTGTCACAGGCTTCTGTCAGAGGCCTAGTCAAACATAAAAATTACTGAGGTTTTTGTTTTTTGAGTTTGTTTTTTTTTTTAATTTGAAAGACCTCACAGTCTTCATAAAGAACTGCGATAGATTCACAAGTCATAACTTTCATTACAGAAACCTTATTGAATTATATCATAAAGGTTCATCTAAGCATTCGGACAACACTCTCAGGCACATGGTGTGATTTTGGGGATTTTTCCTGTTCACAGCCAGGAGCTGGAGTTGATGATGTGGGTCCCTTCCTACTCAGGATAGTCTATGATTCTATGAGTTATTCTGTAAGCCCCACTTTAGCTGGTACCACAACTGTTTTACTGAAAACAAGGCTTAGAGGTCCCTAAATCTCAGAGCACCTTTTTTAAGTATTGGCAAAGTATCTGTAATTTTTCAATGTTAAGTTAGTTTTAGTAGATTACATATTTTTTGTTAGTTACTTTACTGTAAATTGACCTTGGTCATGTACCCTCAGATTCTGGTGACTTTTTCTTCTTTAATCCGTAATTTTGTTTTTAACATTTCTTCTTTTCATCTCTCTCCCTCTGTCAGTACCTCACCTTTATTAGGGAAAAAGATCATGTAGAAGACAGGTACCTCCCTAATGTGTGTTCCCTTTGAACTTGCTGTGTGAGGTGCAGTACCTGCACTGTGTATGGCTTTCTAACGAGAGGCCTGTGACGTTCATCATCTCTAGAGCACAGTGTGGTCTTATACAAAAAGGTCTGTATGGAGATGGACACAGCAGGTCTACAAGGAGACAGAGATGAGCCATGAATTGTATTTACAAATATAGGTTTACTAATACGATGGCTAATGAAAAGCTTATCACCATAAAATGTTTGATACATTTAGATTAAAATGCCGCTATTACAGCATTGCAAAAATAATATCCTACTGAACAGATCTGCTCCATGTGTATACTCAAAACCACATCTGCCTAGCTTGGTGACAAAAAGAATATTTTTTCTGTACTCATTAGTAACATAAAACTAATGGATTCTGCTCTGATTCTCTCCATAGCAACCGAATTCCCTGCCAGTTCCAGTTGCAGGACTACATTCCTCTCCCAGTTCATTCAGTACAGTTTTTTTGAGAAGAGCAGGACAGCACAACATTAATTAAAAGGAGCACTCCATGTCCTTGCTGTCTCAAAGGTGCAGCTTAGGACAAAATTTAACTTCCATCTTTTTCCTTTTTTTTTTTGGTTGCTGCTGGTAATGCATAAGCCAGAAAGAACACAACTTGACTCTCAGAACCTGGCTCCTGTTTGCAGGGCTGGCAAAAAAAGAAAAAAAAAATTAGTCTGTAAACATTGCACATTTGATCTGGAGGCCACTGAGATATATCAAGTGTGGAATCCCATAGTGCCATTTTAGAGAGTTGCTTTTTGGAGTGAAACCACTTTAAACAGTGAAAGCTGATTATTTCTTGCTGCACTGTTTATTTTGTTCCAAACATTTATGATTTTATGAAAACAAGAAGCTCTGAGATGCTGTAAAAGAGTGCACCTGCAGAACATCTTTTAAGTACCATTGCTTTTTTAGTCAGTAATGTCTTGAAACTTTGCAAATGAATAAGGATACAGTTTTTGCTTGAGAGAAAGAAGTGACTAAAAGACACAACAACAAAGAGGGTAAATTAGCAGTAAGTCATTGACACAGTCTTTTGAAATCACTTTCAGGCCTCTAAAATGCCATCATCCTCCTTATTTGGGATTCTAAGTCCCCAAAAGTGTATTTTTGTAAACTGTGAGAAGTGAGACTTGGTTACAAATTCAGAAATCACCATACTATATGCATTGTTTTTGTTATTCCCTTTGTAAGTTCATAGCTGGAAAAATCAACTTTGATTATGTTGTTCCAAGCAAGCACTTCCTAGGCTCTCCCATGGTACCCTAACCTTTGGACTGCCTCCCCCGTGTCCTCCAGCTGCTTCCCTGGAAGGCCATTAACCACCTCACTCCTTTCCCATTTAAAAACCCTTTTCTAATTTCCAACTTTGAATTTATTCATGGCTGGCTTATAATCGTGTGTTCTTGTGCCAACATTGTCATTTAACTTAAATAGGTCTTTCCCCTCCCTGATGTATATATAGGCATCATATTCTTGCTCTGCCTTCATCTTCCTAGGCTAAACATCTTGTAAGGGGGTTTTTTTCTTCTCTCACAAGCAAGGCCCTCCATTTCATGATTGAGTAGCCCATCTCTGCAACCTGCTTGAGCTTTGTGGGTTTTGCTAAAATCCAAACAATGTTTAAAGAATACAGATATGAATCCAGAACCTCCCTGAGAAAATTTTAAATGTATGCTTTTTCAGATTGAAAAGCCTTTCACTATCAGAAATGTCCCCATGTTGATACTTTTGCAACATGGGCAGGCAGTAGAAAGCTTCTTCATTGTGCAGATTTTATATCGTTTCTTTAAATTCTTAAGTCCCAGCTCATCACTTGCAGGAGGCATGCATTTGTGACAGTGGAACGTTTGGGGGGTATATACACACAAGAGAGGATCCTTAGTATTGATGGGGGCAGTAGATCACACGAAGTTGGGTATTTTGAAACCTGTAGCAGGTTCAAAAGATGGGACTTGTCAACAGACAAGCCTACATGAGAGCTGAGAAAAGCTGGAGCTGAATTCTACTACTACAGTATTTCAACTGACACAGAAGACTGGAGACACCTGAGAACTGTAGCAACCTGAAAACTGCTGCAAATCCAGTAAATCCATGAACATTTCTGAGTAAGAAGTGGAAACAAAAAGACAGGGATGTGAGCAGTTCCTAAGCGATCACATTTGATTTAGTTAGCATAGCTCATCAGTGGAGTCACAGTAAAGGGCTGCGTGTTCCAGTCTTGTTCTAGTAAAAAGTATTAGCTGAAACATTTTCATAGTAGTTAATTGACCTTTTACAGTAGTTTAAGCAAACAGATTTTACTTCAAATTTGCAATGAATTTGGACCATGCACATAATCAGCTCACACAGCTCTACTGATGAGTGCTAACTCATTAAGCTGTGATAACTTGCTCACAGTCATCTGTCCACGCTCATCATGCTGCCTTTAGCAATGTGCCATAGCTGTTTTATGCTAGAAGAGCATTAATGTTCTCTGCATGTTGCTGAGAAGAACTGGAAGCTTTTAGCATTGAATGAATGCAACCAAGGTATTTGACATGTCAGCATCTTAGGGGTTTGGCAGAGAGAAAACATTTGAGTGTTTTTGGAACAAGAAAACAGTACCATTTGGCAGTCTTTCTTCCTGGGCATAGGACTTGGTTGAATTTTCCACCTCAACAGTCATTAGGAGCAAATTCATAGATCCTACTGCTTCATCCAGTGAAGAAAGAAATTTGTCTCTTTACATAAAAATACTGTTGTACAAGTCCGAAGGCCAGGTAGACCTCATTCTTTCAGAAAGCAGAGCTGTTCTGCAAGTTCTTAGCAGACTAGGAAGACAAGGCTGGACTCACTTTCTCATTTAATTCACCTATCAGAGCTTTCCTTTAGAGCTAACATTGATAAAGCCACATTAACCCATTGCTTTCATGTGGCATAGGAATAATTAGGGATGTTTAGTTTTTTTCAAAGTTAGGTTGCCCAAAATAAGTTACACAATGAAAATTTAAGTTGCTGTATTTCTGTTCTTCTGTGAGGAGAGTGAAAAAAATATATAAAGCATTGTATGAGATTATAAATCATACAGGTTTAATACAACATACTACTAGACACTTAAAACGGTTGCTGATAATTTCAGAATAATTTTTGGACTAACAGGAATAAGGTTAGTAGTGCTTGTTCAAAAATACTGAGAAACAGAATTCAAAAATAAATCCTTATGTTTCTTGGCAGTGCAAGAACAAAGGTAAACACTCTGAAGCTTATAATTTTGGGCAGACTTATCTGTGTCTCTTATTTGGCTTGATCTTGAGCACTTTTCAATTGACTTGGATCAAATTTCATAATCAAAATCATAATGACTTCTTGGTTTATTACAGTGGAATGAATTTGAAGCCAGTTCTCCTATGATTCAATGAGATTTCTCTAATACTTACTCAACAGCTGTGCTCCTTTTTAAAGTGAAAGTAAAATGTAAAGCAACATGGGAACTTGTAGAAGTGTGCTTAGCAAACTCTCAAAAAATCTGAGCAACCAATACAGTGCAGAGAGAGCATCTTTTAAAATTCAGTTATGTTCATCATCTTAGCTGTACTTCCTCAGGTTGAACTAATTTAACAGAATGGTGGCTATAGAACAAAGGACCCAGGCCTTCTCCTATCTCTACCATTGAGGGTGAGGTTGAACTGCCTCTGAACTGTGCAGTTTTCCTTGATGTAAAATGGAAATGGTTTGGGTTTGCATCAGGTAGGTCCCCAACAACTTCTTTTATGGTTGTACCCATATGCTGTGCTGCCATACACTTTTTGCAGCACTGGTGTGTAAGGGTGATGCCACATGTTCCTCCCCGTGAAGTTAACAGGATTTGTAGGATTAGACCCAGAGCTTGCTTCTCCACAGTATTTGCAATAAATTGATGAGCATGTCATTTGTGCATCTTGCTAAAGAGAGAAGTGGTTATTGTTCTTTCTCTGTCTGTTTTTTTGATCATGCCCCTTTTTTTTCCTGCTGTGAGTTCTTAAATCTGTGCTAGTGAGAAATGACCAAA
The DNA here is from genome assembly GCA_013399855.1 of Oxyruncus cristatus. NCBI lineage: Eukaryota > Metazoa > Chordata > Aves > Passeriformes > Cotingidae > Oxyruncus > Oxyruncus cristatus. The sequence continues at coordinate 1,878,466 of VXAY01004491.1, forward strand.
GATGATCTGATTGTAGCATGTCACTCGTGTTTTGTGTTCCATTTTGTTCCTTCCAGTTTCACCTAATAATGGCAAAATAAAAGCACATGCAAAATCAAGGACTAAATGTGTAACCTATTTGTAGAACATTTGTACACCAATGTATACTTCTAGTGTTGCCTACATTCAACATGTGCCCGTATGGAGCACTCTTTGTATTTTACAGGAGGTGTGAAGGTCAGCAACTTGGAAATTTATAAGAAAAATCCTAAACATCATCAAAATGCATGGCCAAATCTTCCATATTAAAGTACTGGAGAGTGCTCCTCTGCAGCTATAGAAACTGCTTAGGTATCTTATAAATGAGTCGATAACTATTTTTTTCCCCTAGGACGTAATTGGAAAAGCACTGCAGTATATTGGAACATATGGTGATCTGTGCAACACAGAGCAGGTTGTGGCTCTGATTGACGAGGAAATGTGTATCAACTGTGGCAAATGCTACATGACCTGTAATGATTCTGGCTACCAGGTAAGAGCACAGCTGTAATTAGCAGAAAGACACGATGAGTTATCTTTCTGCTGCTGGGAAGAAAGAATTCACCTTCTGTTAATGAGCAGGTGGTAAAAACAGATGCCTAAAATACTGGATTCAAACCCCAGCATGCTCCCAGGCCATGGTGCACAAGCCGTGCCTGAGCTGTCTGAAAGGTGGTGACACTGCCCAGCAGAGCCTGTCACTGTCACAGGCCCTCCCAAACTGCAAGAGGGATTCTTTTTAAGAGGAAGAAAATGAAGGAGTCCCAAGTTAAATGGCAGTAAATGTAGTTCTTGGTGGTTTTCAAGTACATGATGGAGAAAGGGAGAACATGTCCCTTCCTGACAAAGGCTGGTGTTATTGCCAAATGCTTTTTAAGAAACCTAGTCCTTGTTCCCGCAGCATAACTGAACTTGAACTAATTCTGGTTTCAGGCAGGTGGGGTTTTGTTTTGATCTTGATTGAGTTTACAAATCCTTTCTCCAGGATAACTGCCATGGTTTAGAGCTGCAGGTTGAAGTTTGCAGAAATCATTGTGACCAGCAAATAGCAAAATTTTGAGCTGAGGCTCCTGTTTGCAGCAAAGTATTCATCGGACTTCTGCTCAGTATGGTAGCAAAAGATGGATGAAATGTATCCACATGTCTTTGTGTCATTCCATGCCATGTCCACTGGAGCTGATGGACTGGTCTGCAGCAAAAAAGGCAGTACAGGAAAACTCATTTCTTTTAGAAAACCAAAATATGATCTAGCATAACTGTCATGGAATCCAATACGCAGTAAACAATAATTTATACACAAAGTTTTCCATAAATCTTAGTCTGAGAATAGCTTGTGAGAAATAAATACTTTAACTGAGCAGCAAGTTTCCTCTGGACACACCATGAGTTTTTATTCATCTTTAATTCAGTCTAATCAATATTAGGTCTGATGAACTGAACTACATGCAGTCACAGAAAGAAGTCTGCCCTTTAAAATCAACTCCTGCAATTAAAACAAGTATATCAGAGCAAAGATAAACATGTTTTTTCCCCCTTATACAAGAAAATTAATGCTGCATTTATAACAAAGTAGATTACTACAGTAGCCTTTTAACTGTCTAAATTTTTTCTTGACACTGCAGTCTTCACCTCTTCCCCTTCCATCAGATTTCCCAGTGAAGGGGAGGATATAGCCCTTGGTGAGCAAAAGACTGGGGTTATTTTCTGTGACTGGAAAAAAACTCAGCACCAAAAGAAGCAAAGTTTAAAGCCCCAGGAGTTTTTCTAAGCACAAAAAAGATGTGTTTTTCCTTATTTAATTAGGGAAATTGAAAAGAAATTAATTGCAAAGAATTGCAAAGCAGTATAAATCAACAACACCCTCCCCTCAAAAAAGCATCTGCTTTATGCTTCACTTTGTTTCAGAAATTTCCGTGCTGCTCTACAGAGCTGTCACCTTCTATGACTCCAGTGGAAAACCTTTCCTTAATTTAAAGTCAGCACTGTAGCCCTGACCTCCTCTCCCTCTTTGAACTCCCTTTCAAGATGTGCATTGTTGTTTGTGAGAGAGAAAGGAGTCCTCCTTAAATACTCGCAAGCCAGAGCTCTCTTTGTGCTCAAGCTAAACTAAAACTCACAGATCCAGGGTAGTTACTACCAACTTCATGCCCTTTCTGGTTGCTACAGCAACTTCTGTGCCTTCTGAGCAGTAAAACCCCAAATGCCGCAAATCTGCCTTTGGAGCCAATCTGCAGCAGCACCCAGTACCTCCTATCACCTCCCTGCCTGCCCCAGTTGCTGACAGTGGGCAGGGAGATTTGCTAAGGCACTGCTTGTTTGCACAGAAGCCAGAGTTCAGCTTTCAGGCCTGATTTTCCCTCCTAAACTCTTAAAAGTAGATGTTCAGTGTTTTGGGTGGGTTTTTCAAATGTTTTATTTTCTAGTCTTGCTTCTTAGACATTGAAGCTTTTGCAGTTGTGTGATGCTTTTGTTTTTTGCTTTTCATTGCTATTTCCATTATACCAGGAGCTTACTTCATTGAGACTGCAATTGTTATTTCACATTCAGATACACTTATCACCCTTACTGGTAATGAGGATTCACTGCATGGAATGTGAGAACTAAAGCAAGCTCTGCGTGCCCCCAAACTCTGATATCCCTTTTGAAGACTTGCAAAGGAAAATAATCACATGAGACACAGTGTGCTGTGTTTTTCCCTACTGTTTATTAAAGTAGATTGTTTCTACTGTGATGAAAATAAAAGTCTAAAGAATGCATTGTGACCGGCATTGTGCTGAAGCCGTACAGGCATGGTCTGGTGTCTCCTCTGAACCAATACCCTGGCACATTGCTATCTTATGAAATATTTCCTTCATTTGAAGGAGAAATACCTTCTGGGAGTTTAAATATCATGGGCCAAACTCCTCCTTTTTTAACCAGCCCTTGTGACCTATGAGCTTTTGCCAAGGTGTAGTTTGGCCCACATCTCTAATTTTCCAGTGTCTGGAGAGGGGGTTGTTTTGTTCCCTGCCAGTTGAACAGTTGCTATAGCTGCAGTGCAGAATCGCACCAAGATGTCTGCAAGTGCTGTAGCGCAGGAAATGCAGGCACCGAAATGGGAGCAATTTTGACCTTTTCTGTGAGTGACATCAACAATGTTTATTCCTGTTCGCAGGCTATCCAGTTTGATCCCGAAACCCACCTGGCCACAGTTACTGACAGCTGTACAGGCTGCACCCTGTGTCTCAGTGTCTGCCCTGTTATCGACTGCATCCGTATGGTTTCCAGGACAACACCCTACGAACCAAAGCGCGGGCTGCCCTTAGCCGTGAACCCCGCGTGTTGAGGTGATCGGTCCGACAGCTAACGTGAACTTTGCACTTGTTTGATGCAATTGATTTGCTTTCTAATTAGTCCTTGAAAATCTACTCATATATAAAAAAAGAAAAATGTGGTATTGATAGCCGTTACAATGAACACTGCTTTCCAAGTACTGTTCTTACAACAATTAAGTTCTGAAATCACAGGAAGGCGGTTGTGGCTGTCAGCTGTCCACTATTTGAAGTGTAACTTTCTCCTTACAAATTCATGCTGTGATTTCGAAATTTCTCTATAGACTCTTTAATGTCTATGTAATTTCTGGCTGGAAATATAATTAAGAAAGCATTTTTAATGAACTACAAATCGATGTACAAGCTAACTGTTTTTAGGGAGGGCATTTTGTAATTAAACATTACATTTAGTTTTAAAAGAGTTTCTTAGAAGATGTAATTAACTACATAGCATTCAAACAAAGCAATTGGCTTCTATTTTTCTATAGACAGAAATAAAAGGGAGTTTAAAATGGGATTTAAGAACTGGATTAATCACTTTCAACTACTATAACATATGGTAGTGTATTTTTATAATCCTTTTTAATTCTTTCTCACACTAGTCACTTTATAGAACAAATTTTCTTTGCACTGACACATGCTGGACTGTTCAGATTTGTGTGTTGCGTGGTTATCTAGATTGTTGCTTCCTCCCCCCCAGTGCAGCAACTCTCTGGGAACAGTTAAACCAGCTTATTAAAGAAGTCCAAGTTGCATTTCAGGATTCAGAGAAGCAGCAACATTTTTTGGTCCAAGCTCATCATCTAAATAACTCTTTAATTGTGCCAATTAATGTTCCAGAATGTACACGTTACAGGTCAGAGAGCTGATTACATGCCAATGGACTACACACCCCGCAGGCTGTGTTTGCCAAACACACACACACAGGGCAAACCGGCAAGGTGATTTCCCCCAGTGCTGCTTCTTTATACTTACAGGTTATGTATGGTTGCAATAGTTTCACAGACAAAAATAAATATAGATTTGTCTGTCTTGCTAAGCAGTATCTCAATTTTAATCCATTTCTCACTCACAGTAGGAACTTTCTAATATGAACATATTGCTGTCCGCTTTACTTCACTTAAGAATATAAAGCCTTTCATTTCATAACAATAATAAATGATCTATCAATTCAATTTCTTATACTGTATATTGCGAGCTCCAAGAGCTTTGATTAAAAATATACTGTGCCTTTTGTTTCTTGATTTATGGATTGTACACTGAGTTATAAATAAATTTGAAACCAACTTGGGTTTGTTTGTGGTATATTTTTCATTTACTAAACAGAAATTTTTTTTTTAGAGCCTTGTCAGTTGGTGTTTCATGATCTCTAAGATTCACTCCAGGAATCATTAATGAGTTAATTCATGTGTACATTATTTCATTGATTGCCTACAGTGCAGAATGTAGCATGCTCTTTGCCCCTCTCTGGCACCTCTTTGTCTGCCTTTGACTTGCCTTCCTTTTGCCTCCCTTCCCCCCTTACTCCTACACACACACAGGGTGTACATATTTGAACATTTTGAAGTGTCATTTCATTTAGTGTCCTTGCACCACCAACACTGTTTTTCTGGCACTTGGGGCTGGCTTGATGGGATCCCTTGGCAGGCTCAAACCCAGTAGTGTCTCCACCAACAGCTTTCTCTTAATTTTTTTAATTTTTCTATTTGTCAGTGTGGACTTTTCCCACCCAGATGAAAAAGGTACTGCTTAGAAAATATTTGCCTCAAATTTCTTTAAAGCTCTTAGTCTTCTGGTAGTTTCTTATCTTACACGAGCTAGAGAGGCCTCACAGGAAGAACAAGCTGGTTTTGGATGTTAGTGGCAAAGTTTGGAGAGTCTCTGCATGTGCTGCTCATACCTCTGCCGAGGAGCTGGCTGACAAGCAGCGTGCCCTTGAGCAGGGCAGAAAAAGACATCAAAATCAGATCGTCTGAAAGCAGCATTTTATGTTCTCAGACAGCAAATGCAAGGAAAAGCAGCTGTCTTCTCCCAGGCTGTTCCCATGTACTTCTTATTTCGTATCCTGAGGGGGAGAGGTGGTATATCACCTGTGACTGAGCTGGCCAACTTCTCCAGGTCTTCTGTTGCTGCATCAACAGACCTGATTACCTTGCTATCCTGAAGACATCACATCTGGTAGCCTGGCTTCTTTTAAACACAGGACAATGCCAAGAGACATTGAAGTCTCTAAGCACATGCACATCATTAAGTGTAGCAGAAAAATCAGAGCTTTTCTGAGAATATTCAGTAGTCATAGGACATCCAGTATTCCCAACTAGCTATAAAGTAATCTTTGGAGCAGTAAAGGCATTCTTTGTGAATCAAGACTATCACTTGTTTACCAAAGCAGAAATAATGGGTCATGTTAGTTTCTTACTACTCACTCTCTTCCCTACTCTTGTTTGGTCAAGCCCATTAACAGTTTCAGGAAATGCATTCCCAAATGGATAGTTTCTAACTTTGACAGTCAGCAGTAAATCTGTGTGTTGTATGAACTCAGAGAAATGGCCACATTTAGGTTTCCTGCAGGAATGTCTTTAAGTCATCGGGGTAAGGCAAGGTGTAAACAGGCAGGGGAGAGAGACACAAAGGATATATTCCTGGGATTTATAGGTTTTTCACACTGATCTTGGGGAATCCATCCCATTTGGTGCATTCAAGAGCCAAGGAAACAAATTAGAAAAATCTGGTCTGGTCTGCAAGTGCTGTAGCCAGTTATTAAAAAAGAGGTATGAATTTTCGAAGTCTAAAAGGCTCCAAATTAAGCTCATGTATTTCAGTGATTTGGTTGCATATTTAAGGAATTATGTATTATTAAAGACATTGATGACATCCTCCAACCCTAGCCCTCGCACTTTTTAGACATGTTGTCCTATTGATTACTATTATAAAATATTGTAGACTGTATTTGACAAATTAAATTATAATAGAAGTGCCATAGCTCATTGTCCAGTAGCATGTTCTTATTCATATCATATTCCTGAATAGAAAATCCTCCCCAGGTTCAGTGTATGCTCTGCAGGCCAAGAATTACTTGAAAAAGCTGCCAGATATGCTTGTATCAATCCCAATGCACCCATACACATTCATTGGAAAAAGAGATGTTTTGCCTCACTAACAGACTATACAGGCAGTTTGGTTTTTGGCCTCTAGGATGAACTGACATAATATTTCCAAGGCACTGGATTGGCAACATTATTAACCACATTCGAAAAATTACACAGGATTTTTTAAAATACAAAATTTCCTAATTCAAAATGAAATATTAATTTGATCTCATAACTAAATTAAAACTAGTCATTGCATGAATCTGTTGGGCAAGCCTGTATTTCCAGTGCTGAAGCCGAAGTACATGAATACTGCTCCTTTCCCTGAGACTTTACCAAATGTTGGAGGAAGCCTTTTGGGCAGTCACCCATGTGCTCAGCTCATAAAATTTGGCAGGAGCACAATGTAAGTTACCCATCTACAATTGCTGTCCCTCTTTTTTGTGTCTTGGAGGACACAGAGCTTTGGGAGAGGTGACTTGGCAGTCATGGAGTGGCTCGCTGTCATTTCTGCAGTCTCTTCACCTTCCAGTACATATTACTGTCACCTTTGGCTCCTCCAGCTTTGTTGTCTTTAAGCCTTTTATCTCAAGGTGGCAAAAGCCATTGCTAGATTCAAGGCAAATTATCCAAACTCCAAGTGAATGCTGTCAACCTCAAGCCTTATAAAACCACTTTGTTTAACACAATCCAAGACTGTAGCCTTAGAAATAAAATGTTAAGCATAATACTTCCTATCAATAAGTTCTTGCCAACACCTTCTGCATGTATGTTTCATTATTTATCTACTGTAACATGGGGTTGGGCATGTTGTTAAAATTTTATATTTTTCAACATGTTTCCTAGTAGAAAATACTTTTTTAGATAAAATATTTATTTTCCTGGCAAAGGTTTCACTTCACCAGGCAGTTCTTTGATGAACTGTGGAAGATACATTTTCATTGGCAACATCTGGCAACCTGGCAGACGCTCTCGGCAGCTGGATTGGTAACTTCAGAGTTGCTTCTGGGTCTTTCATATAATTAGTCTGCTTATAGGCCATCTGGGTCGCTTTGTTTTTGCTGTTGCTCTTTCCTTTTTTTTTTTTTTTTTGAGGAACTATAATCTTTCCAGTTGTTTCTCCAGGAGATCAGTTTTTAATAACTCTTCCTTGGGTTAGTCTGCTGGGTCTTATGCAAACATCCATGCTGGCCTTGCCCAGGAGCAGAGATACTGCTTCTATCCCTTCTTTCTTGGAGGTCTGAATCTGCCCATCGTGTTTTTTGTGATTTGGGAGCAGAGATTCTCATTGCTATCAAGGAGTGAAGCTGAAGGTCAGATTGGCAAGTGAACACTTATCACCTCTGCACAAATAAAGCCTTAAACAATCCAAATCTTAACACTAAACACATACATGCATTCTCCCCACTTTTAGTTTAAGTACACTGAAGTTACCACAAGGAAATGCAGTTGTTCATTTTCTGTAAAAGAACTGTTAAGGTATTCAGCTTTAGCATGATACACCTGCCTGGATGCTTTCACACACTGGGGCTGGGCAATGTATGTGAATCAGCTTGGACTGAGCACTGAACAGAAGAAAGTCCTTTCTCCTGTGGCTCAACAGCTGAACACTGTGGCCATTCAGTTTATCTGAATGCTAACAAACCTCTGAACTCATTGGGGTTTCTTGTGGTGCTGTAGAAATACCAACCCTCCCACGTACACTCAGCACTGCAGTAAGTGCAGGGGAGATTTCCTGTGCTCTGCAGAGAGCTGCCTTTGCACCTCATGTGGCAGGGCTTTCTCTGCAGGGACATTACAGCATCACCTTCTAGATGTGGAGGTTAGACAGTACTCATCTGTCTGTACAGGCACTTTGTATAGGCACTTCCATATATTTGTCAACCAGGATCCTTAAGAACAGCAAATAGTTTCAAAATGTGAGATACTATATAAGGCTCAGGAGAATCTTAATAAATGATTTTCATACAAGTTGACTAAAACAGTGGCAACTATTGATCTGCCTTGTCTTTTTTGTAAGACCAAACATTTTGCCTCTTCAGCATTGTAATACAGTTAACATTGCTCCTCAATGTTTCTGCCTCCAATGGTGAGCTCTCTTTTATTTCATTTCAGCCAAAAGGCAGGCAGTATCAAATGCCTCCAATCACCAACTCACACTGGCAATTGCTGATTAGAATCACATGCCACTGACTGGAGACAATCGTCATTGTGAAGGATATTATTCTCACCTGTTTAGTCTACTTATTGTCACAGCTTTTACTTCTACTTATTGTAGCCAGCCTGAGGCCTCAGCACTGAAATCTCCACATTCAATTGTTAGGAATAATGTTTCTCAGGAACTGAACTCCCATTACCATGCAAATCAGATGGCCTGCAAGAAAAGTCACCCAAGTTGTTTGTGCAGGGGCACGAGGCAGAACTTCACAAGTTTGAGTTCAGCCAAGGGGAGCCAGTGCACTCTGCTTTTCCTGTGGGTGTGCTATATTGACTTTTATTTATTACAGGCAAAGCGAGTGACATGACATTTGACAAATCTTGCTGTAACAAAAGGGAGCCAAAGTGGATGGAAGTGGTCCTGTGCTGCAGAGTAGGGCTCCAGCCTGATGACAGCATTGGGGCTGGGCAGTGTCAGCAACCCTCCCCAGCACCTACTTTCCCAGGTAGTGTGGGGGCTGTCTCAGGATCCTCTGAAGGGCAGAACGAGCACTCCTCTTTTCTTCGGTATAGACTTGAGTGATTATAATCTGTCCTCTGGCTGCTGGCAAGACAATAGGTCACCCGTTCCATGACTTTCTAGTTAAAACAAAAGCAAGCACTGAAGGATTCCTTATTGAGGTCTTAATAGAATTATTATTTTTTTAAAAAAATCACATGAAATGCCGGTGGAAAAAAATAAAGTCTATTTTTCATAAGGTGAAATAGCTGGCAGGTTGGTAAGCGTAATTGTGTCTTGGTGCCTGGGCTACTGCTGCAGTGGTTGCCTGAGCAGTCACCTGCTTCCTAACTGTAGGAACTGCCCCATTGTAACACATTTGCTGGTTCACCATCACACGCAGAGCAGTCTTTTTAAAGCATCCCATGCTGCACTCCATGAATCCTGTCTCATAATTTTGCATAGGTAAACCTTTTTCGTAAGTTTTATGAGGTGCCAACATATATACTATTTTATGCTACTAGCCTATTTATTGGATTAACTTGAGGATTTGATGCAAAAGCTGAAGATGATATTGAAAACACACATCACTTCTATTGTGGCTAAGAAAATCAGCTTTAGAATTAGAGAGACCTTGTATCTGGCATTATGTATGGCCCTTTAGCTTTTTAGCATGGCTGTTCCTTGTTGCTATAGCAACTGAATTAACCATTTCATTAATATAATGGAATAAAACACATTTATTCATTTTTGCACTCGCGGGTAATCCACATTCAGCTTTCAGCCTACTCGTCAAGCTGTGCCCCTTTCACCTCAGCCCCAGATATTTCCTCAGCATTGCCAAAGGGTTTCTATTTGTATTTTTCCTTGTTGGAGAGCGAGTGAGCTGTTGTTTTTGAAGAACATTATGTTTTTTGTAATTAAATTTACCTTCATTTCATTGGCTAGCTTCTGCTTAGCATCCCTCAAGTGGAAAAGCAGACTTCACAGGCAGCATTCGGTGCAGAGAAGTGGTGTTCTTCCCATCAGAAAAGAATAAATCACTTAAAATAATGAAACCTCATGCCTGTAATCAGCTTGTAGGTCAAACTTGGCATGATGTGTTCTACAGTTGTAGTGGTTCTAACCTTGGCCAGATTTCAAATACTCACCAAAAACTGCTACATTCCCCCCCTCCCTCGTTCCTCCATGTTTTCCCGTTAAAATATAACAGTGCAGAGGGACAGGAAGGGGTGGGAAGTGTCATAGCCAGTTGCTGCTTCTGCTGCTGTTAAAATGAGTCTCTTGGACAGCAGCTCTTCTCAGTCTGCTGTTCCATGGGTCACTTCTCCATGGGGGTGCAGGAGGTCTCTGCACCCCAGTGGTTCTCTATGGGCTGCAAGGGGACAACTTGCTTCACCATAGTCTTCACCACAGGCTTACAGGAGGGTCATAGCTTAGTTCTGAGTCCTTCCCCTGTTCCTGTGGGGTCCCTGCCATGGGAGACAGTCCTTGATGGACTTTTCTAGTGTGACTCACTCCCCCACCGGGGTCACAAGTCTTACCCAGGACAACTTGCTTCAGCATGGGCTTCTCTCTCCACGGGCCACAGGAATTGATTCCATCTTAGGCCTCCCACGAGGTCACAGTTTCCTCAGGCATCCACCTTCTTCAGCATGGGCTGCAGGGGGTCTCTGCACCCCAAAGGTCTTCCACAGGCAGCAGGGGCCTCAGCTCTCAGTCTTTCCCCTGCTGGAGGGGGACAGGGGGCGCCTGGGCCCCTCTTCCCCTCCCACCTCTCTGCTGCGCTGACCTTGATGACTGGTAGCTCTCTTGGCTTGGAATTTCTTCTGCCCCACAGGTCTTCCCTTCCTGTGTTCTTTAACATGTTATCACAGAAGCGCCTTTTGATTGGCTCTACCTTGACGGCAAATCCCTCCTGGAGCTGGCTATCATTGGCTCTTCACGGGACAGTGAAAACTTCTAGCAGCTTCCAACTGAGATCACCCCTACGGCCCCCCCACTACCAAAAATTCAGCCACCTGAACCCATGACAACAGTAAATACTAACAGTACTCAGCCATGTATGCTGCCCAAACAGTCGTGTTGCTGAACTGCGGTCTTAAAAGCAGGTGGAGTGCTACACTTTTTTTTTACCTTGGTTTTAATGCTTTCCAAACCATGCCCACACATTGTAACAGTTATTGAAATAATAGATTAATTAAAATAATACATCTGCCCATCAGGAGAAGGAAGTGGAATTACTCCCTGTGTATGGCACAGCCGGGCCATTGCTCTTCTCAAGCGCTGCCATTTCCAGTGCTGTCCCTACACTTACTCCACAACTCCGCAAAGGACTGGGATAAAGTAGGGTGTGGCTGAGACTGGCACAACAACTCCCCTTGCCAGCCAGGATTTTGGCCAGCAGTAACCAAAACAGGCCTCACAGTCAGCTGGAAAAGCTCTTCATAAAATACCCGTGCCAGGTAGCCCTGGGGGCTGCAGTGACAGGTAGGGTGTAGCCAGGAGCTGGAGGCCCCCTCAGCTCCAACTTGCTGTCTGCCAGTGACAGAAGGGCCACAGTGCCCTGGTGTGCACCAGACTGGGTCTGCTCTGCTGCAGCGATGAGCCACTGAGTACAACACAGGCTCTTGGCCATTATTTATCTGACTGTTCTTCCAGCAGCTACCAGTGCAAAGTGACAGGTCAAATTTCAGCCCATGAAATCCATCATTATTAGCGATTCCACATCTGAATTCTTTACAAATGAAGTAGCAAATCTGACACAAGTTTTTTGGAGGTTTTTTGGGGGTGTTTTTAATAAAACTGAGAAAGTAGGAATGTGAAACTGAAGTTTCACTGAAAACAGAGCAGATGTGTAAATGATTTTGAGAAATGAGTTAATTAACTTTGAAGGTATAAACCCCTTCATTAAAAAGACAAGGCATAGAAGTAAGAGCACAACAGCACATTGCCTGCTATAATATTGTTCATTCACTGCTGTTTGAGCGAATGTATAAATCATACAGTCTACAAGGGCTAGTAGAGTCTGTATCATTCATGTGCACTGCCTTCCCTACCTGAATTAAATTTTAAGTGCTTCCTCCCAGGCAATTCATTGTCTAAGAAATGCCCAAAGACCCAGAAGGAGAAAGTTATGTAGCTGGCAAGGTGAAAGACCTGCCCTGGACACAAAAGCCGATGCACAAAGGCTCTGTGCGCATTGCAGATAGTGCTGGTGCCATATTCTCCTCCCGCCTTTGTTTCTCTTTGTATATGGAAAACATCCTCCCAGCTGCCTAGTACTAATACAGGACTAAGTTAATTTTACCATTACATATTGCGATGCTGTAGGCTAGGGGTTTGGACTACTAAATGTTATGGTAAGGTTTAGCTTTTGAATCAATTGTTTGGTTTGGGGCAACGTATCCTCTGGTGTAAGTTTAACCAGAACACCATATCATGTTATGATTACAGAGAGTTTGTGGCTTCCAGAACCTTGCATCTGACTCTTTGTTCCCCCACGCAGAGGTTAATACTGGTACAATAATTAATACACATTACCTTTTTTTTTTTTTTCCTAAAAGCCTAATGATCCATTTCTATCCTTTACTAGGACTTGGCCTGCATTAAAAATGGCAACTGGGTACTTTACACATTCAACAAACAGTGATTTGAGGTGGTGTAGAGGGTGGGGGCAGGAGGGAGGCATTGGCTGCAACTCATTGAAACTCCTCTTCTACAACCATATGAGAAAAAAATGTGTTTTAAAACACAGTGTTTCAAATCAAGCAGGGGCCTGGCCTGGCCTTCCTTTCCCTATTCCCACGGTGAAGAGAATACTTGGGCCCCTGCCTCTCTGGGTAAAGCCTTTTGTGGCTGAGGAAGCGTCACCGGCTGCAGCTGCGAACCGCAGGATTGCACCTCCCTGGCCCCTGCTTCCCTCCCTGCACGGGCCGCAAAATAAAGGTTGAAAACTTGCTTCCTTCTCTCCCGAGCGCTGTTGTAAGGTTGGCGTGCGCTTGAACAGTGTCTGTACTGAAACGGGTGTTATTTCACCCCTAGGGCAGCGGGGACTCCCGAGCCAACACCCGAGCGAGCGCCCCAGGGCTGTTCCATGGTCTGCAAACAACACGCATGAAAAAATGAGATGTCGTCCAAGATTTGTTGCTTCCAGCCGCACCTGCGGCTGCCAAGGGCTGCTGCCAAGGGCTGCTGCGGCAGGGACCCGGGCTCTGGGCCGCACTCCGCCCGCGCCAGGCGGGCTCTCGGACCGGCGGGGGTTGAGCCGGGG
>VXAY01004491.1:1891826-1918346 GCA_013399855.1 Oxyruncus cristatus
GGCGTGTGAGCGAGCGGGACGGGAAAGGACGGGGCCCGAGGGAAAGGGAAGGGCCCCCCAGCAGCAGGACGGCCGGAGCTGCCGCCGGCTCACCGAGGGTTCGCATCTGGGTCAGCCGTAAAACGCAGAGCGTCGCGTTCGGAAAGCCCGCTCGCACCGCGCAGCAGGAGCTCCTACTCTCGTTAGCCCTTCTCCTGACAGCCTGAGGAGGGGGGTGGTGGTGCACTGCAACCCAAATGTTTGTACCACTTCGCTTCTGGTGTCACATCACTGCCCGAATGCTGCATCCCAGTGCAGCACGCAGCTGCCCCTCGGCGATGATCCCGGGCCACGGCAGCGAACCCACCGCCCCAGCTATCGGAGAGAGAGAGATTTGTTTTTCTTGAATGCCTGGCTTCATCCCAGTCATCCGTAATTCGGATTTGAGGTCTTAAAAGCAAATCATTTAGCACTGGTCATCTCCTCACAGTACCCATGAGTCGGTAGCATTTCTTTTTGTCCCGCTTGAATAGCAGCACACATTTGGGTGCTGTGATATCAGTCACAGCATTTTCCAACTTTCCAACGGTCGTTGGTACAGATGGAACAGGAGGCAGAGCTTTTGCCAGAGAGACTCTGGGTATCAGAATAAAATTAACATCATAGGAAGAGAAGGGAAAGTATTACTGCAACCCAAATGTGACTGAAATAGCCAGATAAAGCTAAAAATAGATTGCAAACGTCTACATTATAACCAAAAGAGCACAACTTCATATTATTGATGCTGAAATGGTATTTTGCTGCACGAAATCTTGGGCATGCAAACAATGTATTGTCTGCAATACATTGTATGTGTGTGTATATATATATGCTTTCTATATTGCCCATTTCATATATAAGTCTAGACAGATGCTAATTACTGCTCACAGTTAAGTTTCTGTTTCTAAGCATGTCATGTCACTGATAAAAGTCTAGTTATCTCCAAAGCTATCTCCAAAGACACTTGTCTACAGCAGAAATGGCTTAAAGCTTAGGTGGGCAGAGAAACGGTGGTAGAGGTACTGATGGATGGACCCCTAAGATCCCTAGCAAGAGCCGTCTGTAACTACTGGGTTTTGGCAGCTGCATTATGAAGGTAAAAAGAGTGGCAGGCAGGAGGTTCTAGGAGCCCCTACCCTGTGCATAAGATCGCTTACCTGCTCTTGCAAGACTTGTAGATCTGCCCCTTTTTCAACATCTGGTCCATTCACAGGCACAAAGAAAATCTGTGCTCTTCTCTGCATTCAGAGAGCCACTTTGGGATATGTGCTGCGTCTTTACACACCAACACAGACTTTCACTGCTATCAGCACCAATCCAGATGTTTACCTGGGCAAAAGCAGAGGAGAGTAAGGTGACATTAAACCCAAATCACACAAGGGCCTTAACTGCACCTGAGTGGAGGTACTACAGTTATTTTCCTGCTGCAAGGACACAGCCTCAAAACCTGCCCCACGGAATGAAGGGAATCCCTTGGGATTTCTCTGTCACAGGAGACCCAGGCAGGTGTGTTACCTTGCCCCTTACCTAGTAAGCTACAGTCTGCATCACCTGAGAGGTCCTGTCCAACAGGGCTTCATTACTTTTCAGGCTTTCCATTATTTTCATTTCAGTGAAAAATATATTGGCTGACAAGTGAATTTCCCACTAGAGATTCAGAAGCACATTTCTGTAGCACAGACATGTTTTGAGGGGGTGAATACAGGCACTCGTCTGCCCTTCATTGCTCTGAAGTCAGTAGCTCCCTGTCTCCTTACTCTTGCACATCATGGCTCAATGTCATGTCTGGAAGCTGGATGGGGAAACAACCAGAATGTTGCCTCTGTTTGGAAATGGCTCCTCATCTCTCTGCTTGTCTGCTCCGAGCTGTGAGCAGAGTGTGCCAGAGCCCAAATGGGCCCTGTGGTCCAGCGTGGTGTGTATGCAAATCCTTCTCCTGGCTGGTGTGCAATAATTACCTGTGATTATTGCACAGTTCAGCTCATGAGTCAACTTGGCATGCTCACTGCCTCTGAAACATTGCTTCACCCCACACACCTTTCCTGACCTTGCACATCCTATTTCTTTACAGACGCCAGTGCCTTCTGTCAGCTTTGCGCATTCATCACACCGCTTGCTCATTACTGCACATCCCAAATCAAAATTAAGGTCACTTCATGCATTTTCAAAGCCCTGAGCTGTCTCAGGGCAGGATATCTCAATGACTCCCTCTGTTCTGCTAACCCTCGGCAGGCAGCCATCACCACTGGCCCGAGTTCCACTTCTTTCAAGCCAAGCCCCTGAGCCCATCTCAGAGCAGGCACTGAGCTGCTCACCCAGCCACTCTGGTGACAACAGCAAGCAAAAGTCTCATCACTTAAAGTCTTTATGATATATGCCAGCTTTCTCTGACCCAGCTTTCCCACAGGGATGCCCATGACATCAGCCAGCTGATCCTTTAAAACTGGCAAAAAACAAGGAGACAACTCGAACACCCTGTCCATGGGGTTGGTTTTCTCCCTCCTCTCCTCAGTAGTTCTGTCCCAGCCTTGCCCTTGCACCTGAAGAGCAGGCATAGCATTGCTGGTATGGTGTGAGAACACACCATGTAGCTTTACACTGTACCTTTGGTTTGCACAATTAGTGCTTACCAAGAGACCAAGCAGAATGGCAGAGACCTGTCTAGATGAAGGCGGGCTGGCTCTGGAGATTAGCAGGGGAGCTTGAGCACTGCTGCAGTGTACCTAGGACACAGCCCAAGGCTGCAGACAGTTACAGAGAGGAGATTCGCTTGGTGACACTGCTCTGAGAAGCCCTGTAGCATGTTCCATGGCTGCTGCAAAGAGTAAGGATGAACAGCACCCAGTGAGCCCAGCCTTTGGTTTCTGTCATGAACACAGACTTCTTTTAAGCTCAAGTCGCTCCTCGACTTGAGCAGGGGGGACTGCCTCAGTGCTGGGAGGGCTGTAACTCATCTGTGACTCACTTAGAGCCATGAATTAGGCACTGCCACTCAGGGTAGCCTATCGACACCAGCCATTTGTGGCAGGGCAGCGGCCCGTGCCCGCTACCCCTCTGGCCCAGCCACCCCACCACCTGGAGGGCTCTGCCTGTCCTGACTGGTAATTCAGCCAAAGCCTTCAATATTTTCTGTGCTAACTGCTTACTAGACTGAACTGTAGTAATCCAGAGTCTGCTGCACATGCGACAAGAGAAGAAGAAAGCACCAAAGAAGGCTTCCTTCTTCATTTTATTTGTTAATTGAAAAATATCACTTGAATGCAATAACAGCATATGTAGAACGAACATAAGAAGCTGGCAGTAACAGAGCGATGAAGCCACTCTGTCACTTCTGCTTTAGCATTTTGTGTTCAAATGACTGTGTTGTCAAATGACTTCTTTATAGTATTTACCAAAACAAGTTTACAGGAAGGCTGAGGCACCAGTGTAACGTGGCAAGTCAAGGCCGTAGAGAGTGTGAATGCCAAGGACTGCAGCAGCAGGGTGGAGAAGACACCAGCTGTGATACAGCACAAGGAGAGGATGCTCCCGAAGGAAGGAACCAAGGCACATGCCAACCATTTGAGAATTTCTCCTGACAGCCAGCTGAAAAGATGCAGAACTTATTTCCCAGACATGAGTGCTGTGGATTTGGTGAGAGCTAGCAAGTTTTAGTGTTTACAGATGGCTTAATTTGACAGTCATAATCATTATAGGAGCTACTAATCCAATGGGACCTAAAGACTGCCAGAAGAAAAGTATGACAATTAGAACAACACCCCATTCCATGAGTGCTCATAACTTAGTACCATTACAAACATCATCAGGTGCCCTAATGCATAAGCATCAGGTGTTTGGTTAATTGCACTGCAGTTCAAGCAAGCACCAACACAAAGGAATAAATGGACAGTGAAAATCACACCTTCCTCTGTCCCTCCCCACCCAGCTCCTTGGCCACACAGCTGGCATGACATCAGGCTCAATTGCTTTTAATCCAAAGGAAGAAAGCAACGCATGAAATCAAATCAGTAGCCAAACAGCACACAGCAGAAGAACTTGCCACATGAAGAAATATTCACAGTGTGCATTTAAAGCTTTTCATTATTCCACATCTTCGAAACCCATATCCACCTGTGTCACCCAGGGCATAGTCACAGGACTAAGCCCATGACTAAATCAAGGAAATACGCCCAAACTAGCCTGCATTGCCTGGTACTTGCTAAAGATGTGCCTGTGTCCAGCTGCAGAGAATCATCTGATGTGCAGTAC
Organism: Oxyruncus cristatus; assembly: GCA_013399855.1. NCBI lineage: Eukaryota > Metazoa > Chordata > Aves > Passeriformes > Cotingidae > Oxyruncus > Oxyruncus cristatus. The sequence continues at coordinate 1,896,093 of VXAY01004491.1, forward strand.
CTGCTGTTCTCCAAAAACTCCTGGAGGTGTGCAGAGCCCAAGAAGCACGAGTGCGCACACACACATGCACGTGCAAACCACCCCGTTCCTTGTTGTTCACTGTTCTGCTGTTCTTCAGCTAGTACACTAGCTGCCTGTTTTCTTTTTCCAGAGGCTCTGCACTACTGGATATGTTCTTTGGACCCATTTTGAAAGCAGCTTCAGAAACCCTGTATTGTCCATATTATAAGGATGTTGTGTTTTTCTTTGACACAGCCCCATCATTATCTGTTATTCCTGCTCTTAAAATCCCACCTGCAAGGTCTGCAGCAGAATCTCCTGCTGTCATGGGAAATGCTGACTGCTAGGTCACTTAGTAAGGTGGTTGAAGGCCAGGCAAAATACTGTTGCTGGGATGATGCTGACATGCTGGACTGGGACATTTTCAGGGAACTGTATTTGCTGGGGCAAAATCCTATTTTGCTGAAGAAGCTTTCTGAGGTTCAAGAGGGGTTTTTTGGCAGAAAGAAAAATACAGTCTGCATTTCTCTCACAAGTGTCCTGAAAACATCTGTTAAGGATGGAGATGAATCAAATTCAAGTCAAGAGCAATGTATCTCAGTGCAATGATGAGCTGGTTCCTCACTGGGGGGAAATGTTGTCTTTTAGTCTCTCCTGCTATTCTTCCTTCTCTGTATCGGGAAGAATCACAGCTCAGCTTAGGCTCAGCAGTCATATAAGAAATGGGAGACCTGAATGTTGTCTCTGTGCCAATTAATAGTTAATTAGTGATAAGAGGAAGAGCTGTAGTAGTCTATAATGTGCATGAAATACAGCATTTGGGTGGGTCTCCTCAGAGAGTCAATATCAGCTAACACATATTTTGAACAGACATTATGTCAGGATTCCTCACTCCAACAAGGCACAGTGTAGCCAAAAAGGCTTTATTTCTCTTGCTTTTGCTAAAAGATGTTTCCATCAGCAAGAGGAGAAAACAATTCTTAACCACAGACTTCAACATAATAGTGGCAGTAACAAAACAAGCTCCATTATTAAACTAACTCTTGGTAAGAGCCAGATGATTTCTACAGACAATTTTGCATGCAACTGCTAGATGTAATTTGAAGAGTGAGCGCCAAATTGCCATACTAATTATTTCTGGGCTGATGTTCCCTCTGTGACAGAGTGGCATTTGGAGAATGGGGACTAACCAACAAGTGAAGTGCTGAAGTGGGAGATCACTAATAGTGTTTCTGAGAAAGAGAAATATAGCAAATACCAATCTTCCTCTTCATATGCTCACTCTCAATTTGCACTGAGACAATTTAATACACTGAACAGTTCTCTCTAGTTCATCTTTATTTTTGGCACCTTTCAAAGCAAACGATGCCCACCTGGCCCTGGGCCAAGGGCAGGTACAGCTGAGCAGGGCCCCGGGTGATGCTGGGGATCAGGGGGTGATCCCAGTGAGACCTCAGCAGCCCTGAAAATCTCCCGGATGAATTTGTGTCCCTCACGACGTGTCTGATGTGTGACTCATGCACACACGCTGCAGGACACAGCTTGCTTAATTCTCTGATCTGTAATGTGCTGTGGGGGGAGGGCTGGCAAGAAGCTCACTTAATCTGGTTCTGTGAGCAGTTTTGTATCTGCTTTCATGCCTGCTCTCTCACTAGCAGCTTGCTCTGAGTCAGTTTTTAAAATTGGATACTTTTGCACACTGCATAATGTGAGACGGAAAAGAAAAGCCTTCCTGGCGTACTATGAGTCTTTTTGCTTTCTGTTCATTTTTCTGTCATATTTTCCTTTTTTGTTGTTGATGCAGTACTTTATCAAGTTTAAGCAGCATAATTTTAGTCTGGCACTACATACATTGTGTTTCGTGAAAAGCAAAAGGAAAAGAGTAGGTTGGCTTCAAAGATTTTTAGGTCATATTTTCTTCTGTTAAAAGAAAATTTAAATGTGTTAAAAAGATTAATTACTGAAAGTAGAACAACCATTTCGTATTTGATTGGAAAAAAAATTACCAAATTTATTTAGATTTTGAATATCAAAAGTTGATGGATGACAGTGAGATTTGGCCAAGGAAATAAAGGGTCAAAGTGGCAGGAATATAAATTATGTTTGATGAAATTATGGTCATTTGCCATTGCCTTGTGTATTACTGTAGCAGAGACTTTGGGCTAAGGGAGACATTTTGCCTATTCCCAGCAGAACAGACTGGATGGATAACACTGAGCTGGCATGAAACCACCACCAGATCAGTTCGGCATTGGAACAGCACTACATGGACAGATTTTAATTTAATTGGCACCAACACAGGACCACAGAGATCTAATGGCTGCTTTAAGTGTATGGGAGATCAGAATCAGTGACTTAGATTACATCAGCAAATACAAGCCCGTCTAAGGCTGGGTCTGCATAGTGCATGTGCTGCTCTGCCCAATGGCACTGTGCCTCCAGTGGGAACATCCCAGGTGTACCCTGCAGAGGTTTGGGCCTGCTCTCCTAGATCCCTGTTTGGGTTTATGCCTTTGGTGCTATTTTCTTTGTGAGACCCCTCTAGAGAAGCTGTATGCAACACACTGAGAAATGATGTGGAAACACAGGACTATTCCTCCGAAGCCAATGACTTTGCTCTGCTCCCAGGTTGCTTTTTTCATTTTTTCCCCCTGTGCATTTTCACTTAAACTCACAACTAATTTAATCCATCCCAGGTAAAAAGTCTGCTTGTTCAAGGACAGCACAAACACATGCTGTCAGGTGTCTTGTTCCAGCTGCATTTATTTAAGGCTACATTCATTCCCTTCCCTGCCCCACAATAACATCCCTTTCATGTACCTCCAGCCCCCCCTGCCTTGGGGGGCTGCAGGGCAGTGCCTGATGCCCTTGGGTCACAGGAGCGGCTCTACACACCCCGACCCATCTCCTGCTGCTAACAGGCAAAACACAAAGCTCCCACCTCTGTCCACTCAAGTGCCCCACTGCCCAGCACAGGGAGCAGCTGGTGACAAACCTCCCATTTCTTGGCACAATACATGGCACCTCACAAATATTTCCAGCTGTAACTGCACTCAGTAGATGATCCTTTGAAGCTCATTCTGTCCATTTTCATGTTATGCCTACAATGAGGTGCATTACTTGCAGCCACCCATTACCTGCAGCAGCTATCTTTCCATCCAAGGAGAAGCCACTACCTCCCAGAACGCCCTTGGCACGCTGAGACAGCCAGCACCACTTCAGATCCTCTCTAGTGCTACAATTGCTTAAGGATTTCCTCAGACCAAGATGAACTCATCAGTGGTTTAGTCTGTCCAAGGCTAATCTCATTACAGGTAATCTTATTTACCACATGTACTGACCATAAAACAATGTTAGCTGTTAACTCTTGCTCTCCCCACAAGCCAGCCTGATAGAGACACAACCAGGCTAGTGCCTGTACTCACACAGAACATCATCTCCATTCCTAACTCTCTCATCCTGACATCATATCTCAGTCCCAGGTTGTCAACATCTTCACTACCAGCGTGGATGCCTTTTATGATGAAGTTTAACCCTGCTCGGCTCAACATAGCCTCATATGAAAGAAGGACACAAAACTTTTCCCCACTGACATCTTAAAAATGCACCTAAAACCCATCTCCCAATTGCCTTCTTCACTCTGCTTCCACAGATTGATGCAATTATTTTAACGTGAAACTCCTGTGTCACCCACCTTCTCCCCGCCGTGGAGCAGCTGTCCTTTGCCCACAGCCAGCAGCACCAACCGCAGGGATGGTGTCGCCCTCTTCTCCTGCAGCTTTCAGTGTGGTGTCGCCCTCCCTCCAAACCAGCACCCTGTTCAGTTATTGCGGGCAGGGAAGAGAAAGGAATGGTCTGGTGATTCCTCTTTGAACTCTGGAAGTAAATGTTCCCAGGCTACACGAATACCAGCATCCTCACTGCTGCACTGCCAGGGATTTGTCCATGCCCTCAGCCACTACCAGCAAGTATTTCATAAATATTCCACAAGACAACCTGCTGCCTTCTGCACTGTTTCTGGAGACAGTAAGTTAATTCCCATCCATAGTATTGAAAATACCTTAATTATGAACTTAGCAAGTCTGCTTGCTAATGCAGTTTTCCCTAAATTATTTCACGGTTGAGTGAGAATTCAGTCATTAAAAAATAGTAATGAATACATAGAGTGAAACAAAGCTGAGGCCTTTGGAAGGACAGAAAGCTCCTGTCTCTATAGGACAAGGTCTGATCTTAAGCTATAGATCTGGTATTTCTAACATTGCCTATAATAAGTGCTTCAACCCTGCCTCTCTCTAGCCCCAATCTGCTCTGCTGCTGGTCCCTGAGCACTGCACAGATCTTACAAGCACTCTGCACTGGGGATTGCCACCAGGCTTAAAGCCATGCAGGATATCACACACTGCAGCATCAGGAGCTGGAAGGATGTACATAATCCAGAGCACCAAGAACCGCAACTGAGCAATTTGTGCCATGGAGCTAATGCGCAGAGCTGGGGCAGTGGTCTCTCACACAGGGCCATACACTTGTGACACCTCTCTAGGTCTCTCCTCAGGACACTCCCCTACCCTCCTTTTCCCACATTTGGATGTTTTGTCTAGGATAAGTCCCAAGGGTGGTAGTCCCACTCCTTCCTGTACAACCCTTCAGCTCTCCTTCGTGTCTCTAGTTGCTGGATTAGCAAGATCTTCATGTGTACTAGCTGGGTCTCATGCTATCTTTCTCAAGCCCTTCCCTCTTCATGACCAAAGTTACAGGTGACATTAAAGGGCAGAACAGGAAACGTCACATATTAGACTGTGGTCTCTGGCTGTGGTGGGCATGCTACAGGGAAGAAAGTGGTATTCACATACACAGGTCCACGCTCCAGGCCTGCTCATCATCGTACTGTTTGAGGCAGACTTGAACTTCTCTCTAAACAGCCATAAGCAATATACCTCCAGAGTGTAAGCACAGCCAGAGGTCAAATCCACAGACCAAACGCCACCAATTTGTAGGAATTAGTGATGGAAGTTTAGTTGTAAACCATCCTATAGAACTTGCAGATTGAAATTTAAAGATAGTTTGGCAAATGCTGTTGTTTGTAAAGAAGAGAGACATCATTCTTTATACTCTTGTTTTATGCCTTTGTATGCATCAGACAGTAACATATTTTATATATTTCTAAGATGTCATTCTAAAGGATGATCAGACTCAAGGATGTATCTACGAGATACCTTCAGGATCAACTGTAAGGTATTGAATAAATTGACAAAAAATGTTTTGGTTTGTATATAAAGGATGAAAGGATGAGTAAGTCATGATTCTCTGCTACTGTTCTAATCATCCAATAGAGACAGGAGAAAAGGTTCAAAATTCCCTCAAAGCAACTGTAAATTCAGCTATAATTTTAAGTTCTAGAGACTCTTTTTGCAGGAGAAAAACATTAACAAACCCTGTGCATATGTCAAAAAAGTTATTTTCTCTATTACAAATGCATTGCATTGAATGTGTCCCCATTTCTTTCCTTCAGCTCCAGCAAGGAACTTAGATCTGCATATAATTAGAATTGGTTATTCCTGTCAAGTATCAGTCAGAAAATACAAGTATTTTTCTTTTCCCATCTTAGCTTTAACCATAATTTTACATATATCTTGGTCTCCACTGACAGATTTGAAAAAAAAATCTGGATATTTAAAGGAATAACACTGGGAACTACTATGGCTTTTCTCTGCAAGTGTCTCCCCCTTCATTCACCCCTTGTTTGTTAGCTGTTCCAAAGTAAGCAGTCAACAAACAATAACAGAAGTGGCTCTGGCAAGTTACAGATGAGCTCAGTACTTAGCACTCATCACACTGATGCCTTCCCCAGGTGGAATGGGAAATGAGGAGGGAGTGATGGACTTGATTGATGGGTAGGGCAAGGGGGAGGACAGGACTTGCTACACATAACATTTTCCTTTTAGAAATTAAGGAACATTTCTGCACACTGACCATTCCAGCCCTGCCAAGCGGTATGAAATGATGGTTTAGAGACTACCAAGTGAGAACAATTTCCAATCTTAAAAGGACTAAACACAGACAGGGAAAAATTATCTACTATACATCACTACTCTGGCATCCCTCATTCATAAATGCTTGGCCATGGACTGTTCTTCTGCCAAGATGCCCAATCAGCATTACAGACCTGAAGAAAAATGTGTGAGAAACTACAGGAGTAAACCTAGAACTGATGGCACAGTCAGCGAGTACAAACGGGTAAAATAAAAGAGACCATGGTGAGATTCAAAATGTAGGCCAAGCCTATTCAGCTCTTGCAATCAAGTGTTTACTGTCTGCTGCAGCATCATTCTGCTCCCATCCTCTTCCCCTTTCTTCTGAACAATGCAACGTTTCAATCTTCTTTAAATTCAAGGACACCAAGTCCCCGAGTGGCCCGCTCACGAGCACTGAATAGGAAAACAAACCTGCCTGGCCTTAACAGCATCTTCGCTTACGTCAGTGATGCAGAACATATTGCTTCAAATGCATACTCTTCTAGGGGTGCCATCCATCCACGCTGACAAGAAATAGAGCGTTCCCTCCCTTTATCATGTCTGAGAGAGGGGAATGTGTGAAGCAAAGCTAAATGTGTGAAATGCAAATGTAAGTTGCTACATTCTAGTAATACATTTCCTATATTGTCTAGGAGAATTGCAGGGCTCCAGCTCGGGGATGCTGATCTCCCCAACAGATGGCACATCGTCCCTACCTACGTGGAAGAGACACGCTTCTGAAAAAGAGGCAGGAGCAATATGAAGCATGTGAGCCATCGCTCCTATCCATGGTTTTGCGTGTCCAGGCTGGAGATCACAGTGAAAGCTAAGGGATCTCTGTCGCAGTTGTTCTATCAAAGAACATACAGGCTGTAGGATTAAAGAAAAAAAAGACAGGAGTGATTCTTGAGATTTTTTTTAATCGTCGAAAAACTTTTTTTAAAAATTTTTTTTGGTATTTATGGTAGAATGTGGAGATTTGCATCCACATTTGCTTTACACCCAAACACTTCTGCATATATGTATAAGATAAATCTCAAATACAAGAAGAGCCTGCCACACCTTGGCAAGGCAGCACACAAGTGTAGCTGGTGCCCAAATAGTTATATTTGGATATCTTGTTTTCAGCCAATCTAGCTATTTCTCAATAATAAATAAGACCTAACTGAGCCTTATTCTTGCTTAAATACATGCCTTGGGCATGGCATCACTGCATCTATTTAAAATGAACAAACAAAAATCACAACTGAACTGAACCAGTGATAAAAACTTGGGAGCTTACAGAAGGCCTAATCTGAACCAGCTGTACTTTCTAGAGGTTTCCAGTTGATGACATTATTATAATGCATTCTGTCTTCTCCAAAAGAATTTGAAAACCCTGTTGAAGTACTGTGTTTGACTTCAGTACCGTGGGCCTTTACAAAGACATCTTAGCCACGGGAGAAGGCATCACAGAAGAAACAGCCTGGACTCCTTCCTGGCGCCAGCTCATGTGTATCCAGACAAATGCTTAGTGAGGCCACACCAGCCTCAAGAAGTAGCCACATGGACACGGTCTATTCTTCTGGAAGTCACTAAGGCCTCTTTGGAAAACAGGTTTTCACATATGAACAAGCCATTGCGGGAGTGGCAGGAGCAGTGCATGGAGTTCACATCTTATCCCGGGGTGCTGTGGTGCCTGACACAGCTCCTGCTCCAGCCAGAGCCTGCCCCAGGGCTGAACACCAGCATCGCCTGTCCCCCTTCCACATGTCCTGCTGCTGCAGGGTAGATGTAAAACCCACTCTCCCTAAGTGATGGCATTGAAGATCACCACAGAGCCTGTGGTAATTTGGTATTTTTGAGTTATTTATACTGCCAAACTTATTTGAAGTTACTTGGTACAGTTGAAAAGTCAAAAAGGAACAAAAGCTGTGAGTTTACATACCTGTAGCAAGAATGTATAGATTGAGTTTCCTTGGGAAACTCAGTAGTAGTACCACTATGATCCCTGAAGAAATTGTATGAGGATAACTTAATTATTTTAAGGTAGTTGGGAATTCAAGAATTTTGCTGGTGGCAACTTGAGAAATATTAGTCATTTTTATCCAGTGGACAATACTGTATTTAGTTGGTGAATGAAAAAAAAAAAGAAAGAATTACACTGTCAGTTCTTTGAGCAATTTTTCTGTGATATGTTTAAACTACTTAGTGCACAGAGAGCCAGAAAATCCAGCCCTACAGCTCCAGCTGCCTTCTTTTAACCAGGCACACGCAGAGCACACACAAACACACACTCCGCTCTCTAAGAGCCTTTCTCTAAATTTTGAGGCAAATGAAACATAAAAGCATAATTTCCAGCACCATAGGAGAAAGGGATCTGACCACATTCCCTTGCAGGGGGGCTTGCCAAGGCAGAGCAAGGTGTGGCTCACCTCATGGAGGTTAGGCAGACCTTCTGTCCTTTAAACTTACGAGAACCTTTCCTTCTGTGATGAGGCATAGAAGCTAAACTGGGCACTGCTTTATTACAGGTACCGTTGCTCAAGAGCAAACACAACAACAGGAAAAAATAACACACACACACACAAAGAGGCTGAGCTTTTTCCACTCACTAATTTTAGTTTCAAAGCAAGCAGCCAAACATACAAGCACCTGACAGCACGGGCACTGTGGCATGCCAGCTCTGGGAGGACCCCAAGGTGCACTCGGACAGCATCTCCACGCACCCCACGCTGTGCTGCTCTCTGTGAGGCAGCCTCGCACAAAATGTTACCGTAACTTCCACCGCAGCCGCTGCTTAACGAACCATGGTTTAATCCATCAACGGAGCTGAGCCAAAACGAGTACAATCATGCTCAGGGCACATTTGTCCATTTTCTGGTGTGTTGTGAATCCGAGATGGGGGAAGACAGAGCAAAGCGGTTCTTTGACAGTGGATGCAGCCTTGTTCAGGCTGCAAAAAAACAAAGTCACATTACAATTAGCAATTGCACAACCCTTTCAGGAGGTGTGCATCAATTTGCAATGTGTGCAGAGTACCTCTCTAAACTCCACTCTTATTGCTGTTTTCCTTCAAAAAAATTCAAGCCAAGAAAGTTAATACCAAAGTTCACCAACAATGGCACGAGCCTTGGCCTACCAGTTGATGTATCATAAGTAAAGAGAAGGGTTCATTTCAGAAGAACCAGAAACCCACCGTCTTTTATGGGCACTAGATTCACTTCCTAAAAGGAGCTGGAAATGACCTGCAGATTACATGCCTTTAGGCCCACCATGACTTATATGAGGCAAACTCCAGAAGCAAATCCCAGAGCAGGACCCCTGAGTGCAGGGAGGTGATGCCACTTGAGAAGGGAACAGTCCTCTTCCAAGGGACTGATGATGCTCCTTGGGTCAGCCTCTCATCTTTCTTCTGAGGGCTGTGTTTGGCAGCACTGGCCACTCTTCTTGCTACCCCTGTGCCAGCTCAGAAGTCTGGTCCCTCTACAGCTCACTGCCCATGGCCAGCCCTTGCCCTACATGGCTCTCAGCTGCCCTGCCCTCTACCAGAGCAGACAGCACAGAGCCTGGAGCCTGGCACTTACAAAAGATGCTGTGCTGTTCCCTGACTCCTCACCATGCCTTGTGCAGGGATCATGTTTTCTGGTAAGAAACTGCCCAACAGATGCCCTGTATTCCCAATATCAGGTGCACCAGTGCACCCCTCAGTGCAGCAATGACATGGGTAATACCTTCAGATTTGTCCATTGACAGGATGTCTGGATGGAAGGAACTTCTGGGCAGTACAGAGTCTTTCTCTGAGTAACTGCTGAGCTGATTAAACCTATAGCATGGTGATCACGCTGGCATTACCCCACACTCACCACATACATGGAGCACAGCACCTTCCTGAAGCCAGCACAGCCACAAGGAGTCTAAAATAATAAAATTAATTCAAATAAAACTGTAACTACCAAATATCATGATCCAGGGTTGGGCTGTTCCTTGTCCCTGGGAACAGCAATGGAGGAAGGAGCTAAGGAGCTCTTCAGGAGTCAGTGTGTGGCTGGATAGGCTGATTAGCTCTGGCAGAGATCCAGCAATGCCAGATCCAGCGCAATTTTCTACACAAATGGAAACACAATGCAGGAAGCCCCAACCCATCTGTATGAAAAGTTAGGTCTGCAGAGTTTATTAGTCTGGGCTCTTGGCCACAAGAAAATACCTAATTTGCTTCTGGACTGCAGCTAGCCCTGGAAACCACACAGGATGTTTTTGCTGGGCTATGTGTAAGCAGCGAGTAGGTGTCACCCTGATTATCCTCTGTTATATGTATCTTTGAGGAGGACCTGCTATTTTGTACCAGTAGCTCTCATGATGAATAATAACTGCAAAGAAATACAGGATGAGGTGTACAATTCTATTTTATACTTATTCTTACATAGACGAGCTGTAACTTTAACCGTAATCCATGAAAAAAGACCTGTGTCCAGTCAGACAAATAGCTGGATCTCATGGCTCCCTAGGCTGGACAGCCCACATCAGGCTGAAGTGCAGGTGCATGGAGAGTTAAAGAAGGGTCCTCAATGGGACCAGGGGCAGAGGAGGCCAAGCTGCTGTTTACCATGTGTGGGCTGGAGCAACCCACGCCAGGAGCAGAGGGAGCCCACAGGGAGCCCACCTGTGCCCACACCAGCAACAGCCACACTGGTGCATGGGGTCAGGGAGATGTCCTCTTTTCTATATGGCCTTGAAATTAGCTGCAAAAAGGCAAAGGAGGGATTATTCAACATCCTGCCATAATTCTGGGAAAGACATCACAGTTCAGGTTTGCTCCTCCCTTCAATTAGTATGCTGGGAAGGTGCAGAACGGATTCAGAGCAGTCTGGTCTTGAAGGGATGAGACCCAGATTTTGCTGTCATGAAAATTAAAGCATTGGGTTCCTGTTACAGATGAAGGAACAAGTTAGGTAGCACACTGCTCAGTCCTGACAGGACTGGTGGCACTTCTAAACATGACCAGAAGCAAGATTCCAGACACCATGGGAGCTTCAATGTCAGAAGTACAGGTGCCTACTAATTTAGGCTCATCAAGGGTTGAACATCTACTCAGTGTGTATTTGGAGGAGCACAGTTTGACAGATGGAGGTGCTCAAAGCGGGACTGAGGTGTACAGGAAATCTGGCAGTACATTTGCAAACTTCATACTCGTGCACATCACTTACCTAAAGTTCATTTTTAAGCTCAAACACTCCAGTTCCTCCCTGTGGTAGAATTTGAATATCGTAATAGCAATAAAAACTACACAAACCAAATTAAGACAATTAAAAAAAAAAAAAATCCCAACCAAAAAACCCCTAACACATGAACTGCAAAAATGTGTATTCTGCTTTTCGTATGTTAAATTTAGGAGTTTTGTGGATTTATATGTTCCATTCAGCTGTGCAACAAAAGTGCCAGCAGACATACAAACCTCAGCTTTGCAGTCTGGGCATTTGCTATCCAGTAGCAGCAGCAATCTGGAAGCAGGGCAGTGGCAGTGGAATTTGAGCACTCAGGGACAAGTTTGCATCACTGATGGTATTTAGAAAATGTGCTTCTCAGACAACTTTTTCACATCTTCCTTCCAGTTACTGCTCTGCTTCTTACCAGTGTGCTCAGTGCAGTCTGTGCCAGGACTGTGGTGACCCAGAACTGATCCTGCAAGGGCCAGAGCCCCCAAGGAAGGTGGACACCTTGCAGGGTGAGCTGTAGCCTGTATTGCAACTCTCTACACAGCCTTTTGCACCCTGAGTTGCCTGTATTTCCCAAGCTGCTGATCTCTGTTCACAGTCATGCATGTGACTCCAGGCTGCTGGTGGCAGAACAGTCACTGCTTTCCTACAGAAACCAGTGCAAGGAGACTTTTTTTTCCTCCAGAGAAATTTTGCCGCTCTTTTACACTCTGCTTCCAAGGGAAAGCACGCTTAAAGCTGTGGAGAGTGTTAAGCACTATCCCCAGTTACCTTTAAACAGGAGAGCATCATCCTCCTCTTACACCCTTCTCTTACTCTTACACTCCTTAGGAGGCCTAAAATTACTGCTGTCTGTTGTGTAGCAAGACAGAAAAGCTGTGTCTCACATGGTGATGGACTGTATTACTCCACTGACTTTTACCTTCAGCAACAGGCTCCACGTATCAGGATACAGTTTAAAAGGAATGATCATCTTTTTAATAGATCACATACTGAGTCACAAGCTACATATTCAACAGAAAATCAAGCTAATTGCTCACTTCTTCTAAGATATCCCTGAAGGATAATCGACGTCTGCAGAGCTGTTTCTTAGTTGGAAACTAAATAATTAAGCTGAAGAAATGCATTTCTCTTTCAAGCTTCTCACTGTATTTTCTTTTATTCTTCTTTATATCAAATACATCAGCACGAACATAAGCTATTGACTTTAATTAAAAATTAAAATTAGCTCTAGTTTTGTTGTGTTAAACTTGCAGCTGAAAAACAAAAGAGACTGTCAAGACAGGAAAAAGAAAACATTTCAACCTGCCTGCCAGTTCTCAGCCCTACCCAACATACCCAGCAAACTGTAAACATGCCGAGCATCATCTTCTTCCTGCATGTAACTGAAGAGGAGTTCAGGAGGATTTACTGCACTTGGACTTCAGCTTATAACTGCAGCTCTGTGGAATATAAATAAAGAAATGGACAGTACCATAACATGATAGATTTGTGAATGCCCAAAATTTGATAGGAATCTTCTTTATTAATTTAATCTATTACTGGCTAATTGCTTATGTACTGTAAATCTGCAAAGGTCAAGCACAAAACAATAAGAAGGTGTGAAACACCAGCAAGTCCTAATACAATAAGAATGTAAATCAATAGTCTAAATGAAGCCTTGTATTGCCAATGACGCATGAAAATGTATTATTGTTAGGGACTACAAGCATGGGTTTCACTGAAAGCAATAAAAGAAAAAGGCATGGCTTTTGAGAGAAATACACTGTAAACAGCATCTGTAAATACTGACTGTACAGTGAACTTTTTAAAAAGGGTAACTTCAAGGAATAAGCCATTTCACTGAAAGGTACTTTCTTGCACAAAAAGTAAGAGGAGAAAGGTGCTGATGCAATAAAGAAATACTTGACAAAGGCTAACTCTGAACTATGTGGAACTGACTGAAGAACAAGTTTATATATATTAAATACTGCATTTTAAACATATGTAAATAAATATTTCTATACATTAAACTTTCATAGACTTGCTTATAAACCTGCAGCCTCATCCCAGACAGAATCCTACAGCTAATTCCATTCAAGCAATTGTGCAAAGAGGACAGTTACTGCAGATGCTCACAGCTGTAGGAGGAAGCAGACTCCTTACCTGGAGGCTCTCTCCACTGTCTTGCTTAATGCCCATTTAGAAAATTCCTGCCTTACTGAGTTTCTAACTGCTTCAGATGAATCTTAAGGAAAAAGGCTATTTTTTAACCATCTCTGAATTCTAAAAGGCTGCAGAATAGTGTTCTGTTTGTAGGAGCAAGTTAGCTTTATAAAGCAGCACAACATGGGCTAAGTGAGGTAAGGTAAGCCTTGTGCAATGTGTTGCAGCAATCAGCAGCAGCGGCCAATCGGTCTGGAACCTGATTGCTGAGAGCTGCACTGACACACTCCAAGGAAAGGTGTTACACATGCACCCACCAAACTAGACTTCCCATTTCACCTCTGATATTACTGAAGGAATTTCTCATGGCAGCAGAGGTCTGGCAAATGGACTTCTCAAAATATTTTTGTGTTCCTCTGCTTTCATTGAACCTCTATGCCAAACTGTCAGTTGTGAAAGTTGTTTCACTTGCGTGGCATTGTTAGAATATATTTCACAAGCAGTGTAGACAGCACTTACTGTGAAATCTGTATTTCTTATTTTCCTGCTGGTAGGAAAATAGAATACTTAAAACCAGTTGGGAATCTAAAGAGTTAGACCTGCTACAGGCAGGTCTAAATTGCTATTATAAAAAGGTCCATTAGCAGGTTTGATCTGAGCAAGGAGGGTGTGCTGGTTTACCATATTAGTCTGATTTCTTCCCAACTAAATTCTGCTCATGAATTGTAGCAGTATTGAATTAAAGGAGTCTGGTTTCAAGGCCAGGCATGGATACTGGAAACAGTCATATAATAATCTACTCTTATGGTTTAGGCAGAAAAAAAAGGAAGCATTATTCTTTCAGAACATTTCCTTCCTCTTTAAATCTTCAGATACTCTGCTTTTGCTAAGGTCATTGCATGAATTTAAGATACACCATTCTGGAAACTAAATTAGCCCTCATTTACTGGGAAGTTGAATGCAGCCAGACTAATGGTGGTGCAAATATAATTGGTTCCCAACATGTGTCAGTGTGTATACTCCTCAAGCCACGGAAAAGATGCATTATGGGACTAATTTTTAAATGTTAATGGATATTGGATGTTTGCCAGACACCCAGCTGTGCACAAAACATTGAGATGGTAAATAGCTCTTGATCTGTTTAGAAACAAATTATAATGGCTGTTTGGATTCCACATGACTGAAGGCATGGTAACCAGCACAGGCTCACAGATTGACCCTATTAACTGCACTAAGGGGAACACGCTGATTTTTAAAATCAAAATAAGAGACATAAAATAAGGCTATTAAGATGCCATTTAAATTATTTTAGATTAATATTAGGCAAACAAAATCTCAATGGCAACTCATAGCACCTGTTACCATTCCCTACATTATGAGTTAACTTATTGAAGGGACGAACTTATTGCTAGGTTTCTTTGGGAGGAGGTCAAAAAGAAATGGTTTCATCACACAATTAATTTGATTCTAAAGCTGAGCTCTGAGTGAAGAGTTTACCTGCACTTATAGAATAAAATCTCTCCTGCCATACATCATCAGTGGATCTCACTGAGATGCATCAGGGAATAAGACGTCTTTTCGTTTGATGTGTAGTTCTCATAAATTTAATTTAAAGTGTATGAATATCAGTATTTGCAGGAAATTCCCCACTTGAAATGTCTTTCTAATTGTATTCATTTGGTCAGCAAAGCCCAACAGGGAATTTTTAATCAGCTGGATTAGGTGCTTTTGATTACAATACTGTAGCATTAGCAGAAAGCACCATTTTGCAAGTGAAAAGTGTACTAATTGTCAGCAACACAGGAGAGCTCTTTTCTATAAAGCTGTGTGTTCAGCAGTTTGAGACTCCTTTTCAGAAATAGGTAAGACAGTCACATGGATATTCAGGAGAGCTTCCTTTTAGGACTTTGCTGCAGAGTTTGAGAAATTCTGGAAAAAAAAGCCTCCATGTCGAGGACATGATGAGTGCCTACCTATATTTCTCCATAAAACCCCACCAAAACAGTAGGCAATTCCAAGCAGAAGAGCACAGTGTCGTTGGATCAATGGGAAATGACTCAAGAAGGCCTAAGAGCTGACTATGCAATGTCATTAAATCATAGCCTGTCAATAATGCAAAATTTGTACTCCCCAAGTAAGTTTGTATCTTGAATTTGTGCTTCTTAGCATCTATTTATTCTGCAGGTTGGTTTTTATCTGGGTGCTTTCTGCTAATTTTGTACCTTATATAGCTTGTTCTCTATGATTGGAAATACACAAATGTATTCGGAAAGGAAGCCTGAGAGTCACTTCTTAGAGTTCTTCAAAATTCATTTTTTCTTTCTCAAAAGAATGTTGCTTTCAGCAAATGTAGGACATCTATGAAAATAAAAGCATCCTGACCATCAGGAAATATTCGAAGAGGCACCACTAAAAGATGTCTAAGGATGATTTTTTTTCTCTGACAACTCAAAAGTCTTGACCCGTTCTTATAGAGTAAGTACGGATCTTGGAGAAACGTTTTCCTTACTGCCAATTTCAAGT
The DNA here is from genome assembly GCA_013399855.1 of Oxyruncus cristatus. Lineage (NCBI taxonomy): Eukaryota > Metazoa > Chordata > Aves > Passeriformes > Cotingidae > Oxyruncus > Oxyruncus cristatus. Next base: position 1,911,967 of record VXAY01004491.1, read on the forward strand.
GCTAAAAAAAATGAGACGACAAAAGCCAAAACCAAACCACAGACATCCTGTCTCAACCCTGCAAGTTGACAAGCCATGAGACAAAGTCTGGCCCTGCCGAGACATGCCCCAGGCTTTCTGCCACCCCGCTGAGGGCAAGAGGGCATTGCTGAGCTCCTCAGCCCTGCACTGCCCAGAGTGCATTAATTCAGTGGCATCAGGACACAGCAGAAGAGTTTTGCTCTCCCCAAAGAGTCCGGGCTCTCATGGGCTAGGAATCACAAAAACAACTTCACCTCCTCCCTGCCAGCAGAATATGAGAAAGTCACAGCACTGTCTGCAGCTACAGGAATACTGGTGAAGAGTCAGGGTTTGGACATCTGAGCTTTGGTGGTGAATTGGTCTCAGAAGAGGGAAGCTGAGGTGGTAACCAGATCTCCTCTGAGCTTCAGGAGGGAGGACTTCATGCCTTTGATGCTGCACTGAGGAGATACGCTGTGCTGCCAGCTCAGGCTTCCTCCACGGATGTCAACAGGCAAATCATAACTAGCTGATGTCCCACAAGAGCCAAAAGGGTAAAAACAAGCTTGTTGTTCATTCCTCATCCTGGCTGGGGGTCTAGGAGTGCACCCACAGCCACGTGGGTTTCACACCTTTATAGTGTAATACCGTATATCCCACCTGCAAGCAAACAACTGGGACTCATGTTTCCTAGTAAATCATTGATTCAACATCAGAATTCAGACAGCACAACTACTTCAAGGACCAAGCTATACCTTCAGTTTTGTTAGCATAAATCTGAAATAATTCCACTAAGACTGGAGAATTTATTCTTAATTTTCAAAAGGAAATGAGAACAGTCTGACCAGCAGCATTCAGGGTTTAAATGACCTACATACAAAGTGTGTTTTTGCAGATGCAGAGTAATTTCATTAGAGCACCCTGCAAAATCTTTTACTTGCATAACTTGTTTCCATTTCTTTTTAGGGTAATGAGATTTCATGATGAAAGCCAAATACAATCTAGTATAGCAAAAGTGCATGTTACACTGATCCTAATAAGCCCAATGAAAATCAATAATGCTGCTAGTTTCCCTGAAATCAGCCTACATAAGCTCCAAGCGCCGTGTTCTGCCTAAAGCAGAGTATTAGCAGCTTATATAAGACAGATATTTCCTAGTAGAAAATCTCAAAAGAACCACAGTTAAAGAAGAGAAAATAAAGCAAATAGTTGTTACAAACACAAAAAAACATCAGGGGTAGTTGCCTCCTGTCCTTGAGGTGTGGCTAAAGGACCAGTTCCCTTCCCTTTTTCATCCTGTTGCCAGCTGCTACCAAACCACCGTGTTGACTGCAGCCTGCACGAGGGCGAGTCTCCAGGCCCCGGCTTCTCTGTCCTCTGCGAAAGAAAAATAACATTGCCCACCCGTTTGCTAAAAAAGGATGAGAAGTTTTGCTCTAAGAAGCCCCATTTTCACCGACAGATAGATGAGGAATATAATAACACTGGGGAAAAAAAAGTCAAGCACACTGTATCAAGGAGTGTTATTAAAAATTCAGGCAACCTGATGCAATGAACTTTGCAAAGATGCATGTATCATCTATCATATTTCATTCCTTTTGCTTGCAGCTTGCCCTGCATTCAGAAATGGGAAATGCTGAGCTAAGAAGGGAAGAGAGGGCAGGTTTGAAAGCAAAGACAAGAACGTGCAAACGTCAGAGTAGAGAAAATGACAATTCATCTATATGTTTAGGCATATAGTGTATGTCTGAGAGCAATAGCCATCATTATGTAGATTTTTACCCTGCATGTATTTCAAATAAAATCCTTCTTTGAAGTTTGCCTCTTCTTAAATAAGCTAATAAATGTAGGAAGCTTAAAATATAATTTCCATTGCATTAGCAAGCTATTTTTTATTTGCATAAGAAAACGTTTCTCTGTAATGATCTACCTTATGAATGACCTGGGGAAATAATTTCAGGTTGCTTTAAAACGCAACCATTTGTTTCTTATTGGTGAGTTCAATTTCACTAAAAGTTATGGAGTGAACAGCAATAGCCTATTTGCAGTATTGGATAGCCAAAGGTGCATAATTATTTCCAGTTTACTATTAAAATAATATTTAAATAATTCAGCATGCAGTTGCTTTTTTCTTTTAATGGTGTACTATTAACAGGATGGCAGATTTGCAAGAGTGAGGCATTTTATGAATTTTTTGAATTAGGAAGTTCTTACAGAAGCAAATGTAAGCACAAGCTTTCATTTTTGTGTAACGTTTGCATTGGAAAGTCTTCCCTCAGGACAAGAATAGATTGAATTTCTGCAAGTGTATAACTTCATGTAAGTAGCATATTTGTATTTATTTACCAAACGTAAGTAGGGTAATTCTGAGTAAAAGGATTGTATATAGGGACCACACACAGGTAGCATATAGAAATATGTGTCATGGATACATGGGAGAGATACTTCTGCCCCTGACAGGCGGAAGGAGCACAGCTCATTCTGCCTAGTTCAGAGGTTGTAACAGTTTCTGCCTGTACATCACAGGTATACAGTACTGTTGCTATGGAGACAGGCTCAAACGAGCAGGAAATTTCATTTTGGTAAAGTTCTATTCTTGGGCGGAGGAAGAAGGCTCTATATTCAGCATCACACATGGCATTTTTTAATGTTCGAGACACATGTTCTGTAAACAACAACAGACTTGGAAAAAGCGAGTCGCATTTTCCCCTCGTGACACTGGCACCTGCAAATAACACCCTGGAAGCGGGTGGTGCACTCGGGAACATCCCTGCAACGTGGATCTTCACACCACAGAGACCACCAGCACAACGGGCAGGGGTGCAGGCGGCAGCTCCCGGGCACACACCGACCCTGCAGGGCACGGCCCAAGTCCTTGCTGCTCAATAGCACATGGCTGGCCAAAACCAGAGAGGCTTTATTCAGATGAGAAGTGGAAAATTAATTTCAGATTAAACGGTTCATTAATTTTAACCTATGTAAAAACATTAATATTTGTTAATCAAAGAAATCAAACTTTTTCAGATGGAAGATGGAAGATCTTTCCAACACAATCAAGCAAAACAGTGTTTTGAAAACAGTGAAATTAAGTATTTTCACTTTTTCCAGTTCTCGACACACCGGGATTTATCAACTCTATTGATTCACGAGGGCTGACAGAAATTTGCTAAGACCAGAATCTGCATTTTTCAGGAGAAAGAGCATTTTGCTGAAAGCTGCCACCCAGCTCTCCTCACTAAGATCAAAGCAAAGACAATTATCTCAGGGCTGGAGAGCATCTGAAGTAGTGGCCTCTTCTTTTCTTTAACTCCCAGTCCTCAGTAGCATCTTGTGCTGTCCAGGGACATTGCACCATGGGGTTCCCAGCCAGGGAACATGTGGCCACTGCTTTTCCCCAGAGCCTGGCCAAGCCTTGAAGCCTCCTCAAACCGATGTGTGTTCCACCTACAGAGGAAACAAACCTGCTATTTATGGGCAAAGCCAACGGGAGGATTAAAGCAAGAGTCAGGGACCAACAGAGGCCTGGAGGTGGCACAGGGTTGCTCAAGGGCAATGCAGCCCCTGGCCTGGGGACTGGGAGGAGAAAAGTTCATAGCTCATTTGGCAAACAAGGATCAGGAGGTATTTTTGGTGTAGGGAGTTCATTGTTGTTAGTTTTGATGGTTGGTTTCTGGTTTGGTTTTTTTTTTCTTTTTCTTTTCATTTTAAATCTCAGTATTTGAAAGCTCCTAGCTATTTACATCTAGCAGCCTTATGCAAACAGTTATTATACTATTATACTAAAAAAGACCTTTTGGGGATCATGGGATTTTTTTCTGCACTAATTTGTAATAAAAATAATTTAAATATTAAAGGATTCACTACTACCCTTAGACTTTGTGTAGTGCTTTGAAAGTACAGAATATTAAAAGCCTTTTACCTCAGAAACACCTTTCCTTAACATAACTAGTGTTTCAATCAGGAAAGTCATGGTGAAATCAATTCTGCTTCTGGCTAGTCAGTGCTGGGAAGGCCTGTTGGCAGAACTGAGCCCTTAGCTATCATGTGTCTTTTCCAAAACTGTATCTAAACATCCATAAATAACCAATGAGGGGGAATTTCTTTTGCACCTCGGTATTGTGCTCTTTTATTAAAAGAAAAAATCTGTTTTGCACCATATTAGTATCAGTTACCACCATAAAATACAAGAATTCGCTTCTCCCCCATCCCCTCCTGAACCAAGCACCTAGACTGCAGTAAGATAAGGCAAAGAAAATGAAAAATATCAATAGTTACACTGGTAAATTGAAATACTTACTATCTTGGGGGGAAAACCTGTTATTAAAATAAAAATACCTGAGATAGTGTCAGGCAGTGTGACAATGAAGATGTCATTACTAACCAGAACTCTTTGGTCCCTTAGCTGTCAATAATTAATACATTATTTACACTTGCACATTCTCATTTCCCAGCTTTCAAGATTTCATTTACACTCTGATCCTTTGCTTAGCAGCAAATTTAACATCATTGTGACCTCCTTCTTCCTGGCACTATACACCTATCAAGCAGAGACAGAGAGAGTAACATCTAATATGTGCATTTATTAAAGCAGAAAGCATCAGTTACTGGTAGGTAGAAGTGACAAATGCCAGTGTTTGCCACAATAAAATGGAAGAGAACCAAATTGCTCCCAAAGAAAAATCAATTAAGAAACCATCTTAATAATACCATTTGTGGGAGCGTCAGCATTTGCATGTTTTAGGGAAATGTAGCTGAAGTGTTTCTAATTAAAACCCAAAGGAATTAGCAAACTTATGAAAGCCATGCCACAAATTGCAGACAAGCTTATGCTAAAGATACACCATTTTGAGTATCTGAAATTAAAATATTCTGTTAGGTTGAAATAACATTTTCCTCATCCTGCTGAGGGGATACAGCCATTCCTAGGAGAAACAATGTCAGATGGCCACGAGACGTAAATCACTGTTACATCACAGTGTACATAAATGTACATATTTATTTAGTATAAGGATATGCAAACTATCAGCATAAAATTTAACATATGTTAAAACTGTGCTGTAAGCAAGGATTGCCAGAACATAGATGACTGGGATAATTCTTCTGAAGTCAGTGCCAAGTTTCATGTTAAAGTTAATTTTTCTGTTTTGGAAAACAAGCATTCTGGACATATCCTGGCACACTGGGGCCAGACACTGGATGATTTTGAATTGAGAAAACCACATAAATTTGTAATTTGGGCTCTCAGGAAATTTTTCTGTTGACTTCAGTGGATTTTGGAGCACGTCCTCAGTGCAATCCAAAACTATTAGGAATAAGAGCAGCAATAATCCTGCTTCAGTGGAGGAAGAGCTGGGAAAAGGAGATTACCCAGAGATGCTTTTCCCCATGCAGGCATTCTATGGAACCATTAGACAAAAGGCCAAAGAAGTTACTTTGTCATTTTTTTGGTTGGATTGAGTTTATGGGCATCATTTAGATGACCTTCTAAATCTATAGAAATCTAAAGCTTGGATGATAATTTCTGTTAATTTTGCAGAAGGTGGCTGTATTCGGGCGCTTCCTCGGGCTGGAGTTAGTCTACGCTGCCGAAGTAACAGTGTTGCATTAGGCAGAGGAGGTGATTTCTACAGAGTGACAGCTTCAGAGTTAACCATACCATTGACTCTCTTGGTCTCTCCAAGCACCTCTGCTGAGTGATCGCCACAGTTCTTGCACTGCTCTATGGTGGGACGGCATCCTTGTTAATCAAACAGAGCCCTGGCTGGATTTGGCACTTCCTGAAATTTCATCTCGGGAGCTGTAATGAGAGGGAAAACACAGACACACTGGACAGCTTCTGCAAAATGCTGTACCATCTGCTTGACCAAAAGGAGCACTCCAACCACGAGGAAGCACTGAAGTGATGGGAACATGTAGCCTTATCTAGGGCTGGGCTTTGCCACTGTGTTCAGGCACTGCAGAGATGGAAATCCATCTGAGACTAAAACTTCAGTTCCCCTAGGCATGAACAACACAACAACCAGTCCAACAGTGCCATAAAATAATTGTGCTGATAACCAGCTTCCACTCTCTTCTTGTATAGCCAGCATTCAGCTACCACTGTCAAAACCATGTAAAACAGGAAGGTCTGCATTAAAGACATTACTATAACCACTCCAAAGTTAATAGCTCATTAACTGATTTACCATTGCATGACATACTGACTCCAGTTTCTACAGCCCTGTCTCTTTGTCATCATCAGTTGGTGATCTCCAGTTGGCACTGCAGTGGGCACATGCTGTTATTACACACGTGGTGCCTGCTGCATCCTACTGTCCCTCTGTTTTCCCAACCAGATTTACAACAACTGATTGCTACAATGCTGTAAAAAAAAAAAAAAA